>LR749749.1:4796-82917 GCA_902729485.2 Mus minutoides
AGAAGGAGAGCACTTTCAGAAGACAAAGCAGGATCCGGTTGGACAAGATACTATGTTGGCTGGGACGCTTCCCCTTAGTCCCCAGTCTGGGCTGGCCAGGCCCTGTTCTGAGGATTTTGGGGTTTGTCCCACCGCTGGTGAGCCCTGTCAATTGTGTGCCGGTGTCTGGGTGGGAATTCTTTGCGAACCAGTAAATGAGGCCGTGGAAATAACACAGCTTACTTAAGGTTTGTGTGCCCTAGTGGCAGAAAGTGGCAGATAACAGTAGCCACACCGTGTCTTGGCTCCTCCTCACTGGCCTTTTGTGTGAGTGCCGAGCTGCTTGTGGGTCCCGCCCAGAGGCAGGCCACGTGGCCGAGGCTTTACCTAAAGTTCTGGCCTAGAGGGAAGAGGTGGGGGAAAAAGGAAAGAAAAGGCGGATTGTGGCGTTCTAGAGGCAGCCCCAGCCCCATGCGCGCAGTTTGTGTCCCTCCCAGGGAGCAAGGTGTGGAGGCAGAGGTCGGCGTCAGTGCTCAGGGGGCTGGGGTGAAACGGAGCCCCCTGCCCAGATCTCTGGTATAGCTCAGCAGCTCCGACGGAGGCGGCAAGGCAGCAGGCGAGGAGTTAATGCAGCTGTCTGCGCAGGCCCCTCCTCCGCAGGGCAGCTGTGCCGCTCCTGGGCCAGCGCGGTGGCACGCGGTGGTGCGGGGAGGCCCTAGTGCCAAGCTGTGAAGGAGGGAGGAGGCCATAGGGCCAGGCGTCCGGTCTAGCCGGCTGAGCGCACCGCGGTGGGAGCTGGGAGCTGGGAGCTGTGGCGGTTGTGGGTTGCACGGCTGTGGGCTGTGCGCCCCACCTCAAAGGCCTGCGCAGTATCACGGCAGAAGTGGCGCGTGGCGCGCCCGCGGTGGAAGAGGCTCTATCAAGAGGCTCCACCTAGAGGGAGGAGCGGAGGGGGTAGGGGGATTCTTACCAGGAGTGCTGGAATGCTGTGTCTGAAGTTGCTTCCGCTGGGGCGGGTGCCTTCAGCACTGGTGGCTGTCTGTTTTATCGCCTTTTTATCCGAGTCACGAAGCACCAATATTGATAAAAATATCAGTGTGTTTGGGCGAATAACCAGGCAGCAGACCAGGCTGAGGGGGTTCCACGTGGAGAGGTTTATTGAGCCGGTGGGGGAGGGGGCAGAGAAGAGGAGAAAGAGATAGAGAGGGGAGAGAAGAGAGAGAGGAAGAGGGCAAAAGAGAATGAGGAGGGGTGTCTTCCCCATTTATAGGGAGAATGACGTCATACCACCGAGGGTGGAGACTGAGCCAGGTGGGCTGTGGGATTGAAGGTGGTTGCCTTGGCAATGCAGGTACACAGGTTAAGTGGAGCTTGATGCTAACACTTATCTACTCTTAAAATTACTTTATATTAAATATTAAGAAAAAAAGTATAGACATGTGTGATTATATTTTTAAGTAAATGATATCCAGTTAGAAATATTAATTGTAGGCCATGCTGTAGTTTACTGGCTTAAAAGACAATTAGACCTCCTCTAGAAACAGTGGTAATCCAAAGTCCCAGTTAGACTGGAATGGTTATTGTGACTAAGCTTCCAAGTAGACCTCAAGGTTAATTCTGTATACCTCAGCCCTCCCCCTCCCCCTACCCCTGCACCACCACCCCTGTAATTACCTGGGTTTCTTCCAGTGGACTCTTTGTTTCTATTGTGTAAGAGAATGGGGGATTACAATGTACCAGAGCCATGCTTAGCCAGTGAGATGCAGGTTTAAAGCTGAATGCCAACCTGTGATAACCGAGTTACCCAATCTCACTAAGTCTCATGTCATCTGATAGGAAAGCAGTATATCTTCCTTAAGTCTTGATTTGTGAATAACTGATAGTGTTTGCAACAGTACTCAACAGCTAAAAATAGTCCTAGTCTAATAGATTGGTCACCAGATCTGATTTAATAATTTTTAGGACCTTTGTATGGAAATACATCTTAATGGTTAATCTAAGTTTGCTTATTATAAACACTCCAAATTTTACATTAAAAATTGTACGACATCTAAGAAATCACACTCGCTAAAACTATTTAAGCAATTAACTCTCCAAAGTAAGTTTCTTCTTTATTTTTCCACACTTTCCCCTTTTGTTATTTATTCTTCTTCATGTGCTAATTATGTTTGTATCTGTGATATGATATGTAAACATTTAAACTTTATAACCAGTAGAATAGTTGTTGATAATAAAAAATATGTTTAGAGTCATCCATGCCAGATTATATAAATGCCTTTAGCTAAAGATTAAACACAGTTGGTAAAAATTAACTCATCCGCATGTAACTTTCAGCCCATTTAAACGTGCAGTGGCCTGTAAACAGAGATGAGGTATTTGCCTTTATAAAACTCTAACCTAAGATTTTGTAACATACACACTTCTCGAGGAAGTAAATTCTTTTGTAATATTTATTTAAGCAAAGTTTCTCAGGTCACTGACTGTTTAAAATAACACTAGGTATTTAAGTGTGTTGTGTGTTAAGATCTTAGAAACTCCTCCCCCTCTCTCTATGCTACTTTTCTGTTCTTAATGAGAAGTTGCAGGCTCTCAGCCTACAGGATGGGAGAACCATTTGTTATGTAATGTTTTTCTCTTCTGTATACAGCATTGTAACTATAGACCCTTGTTCTCCCATACAGTATGTGTTAATTCTGCTTGCTAATACTGTACGCCTGTTTTCACAAGTTTTATAGTTGGAAGGGGCCTAGAGAGTACTTATCTTAGCATGGAACCCAAGTTAGAAACATGTGGTGACTTGACTTAATTGGAAGAGGTATAGAAATTAAAGATTGCTAGCCCATGTAAGATTTCAGTTTATTTCCCATTATCTTGTGCATCCACTTAAGATGGTTAACTGTAGGCTCTGAAAAATAAGTTAAATTTTAAGTAATACTTTCCTAGGCAGTCTTTAAAATATTAATGTTAAATATGAGTTTAAAGTTCAGCTTGGCCTCCTAACCAATCACCAAACACCCTTTCTTTCAAATAGGTAAGAGGTTTCAGGCAGTGAATTAGCAGTTAACACTCATGGCCATTTCTCACCAGTGACTATATCTTGTCACACTGGCTGTTTTGTAGCTCACAGAGATCGTGTCTGGGTAAGACAGTTGAAGACATTATCCCTCAGCAGCCTGCCTCTTAAGTTCTAGTGCTCTGAAAGCAAGTTGTCAGGAAGGAAGCCACTTGGCCAGTAATGACTTGATTTATCCACATTCTGTGACCAGTGGGCATAACGTCTCTGACAATGGGGCTTTACCACCAATTCTGGGAAGTAACCAAAAGTAATGGTGATTGATGAATCAATTTGTGAGTTCTCTGGGATGAACATGGAACTTTTTAAGAAGGATGAGATGTTGGGGCGTGGATAGGAAGGTGAGATAGATCTGGGAGGGCTGGGGGTAAATATAATAGAAATACATTATATGAAACCATCAAAGAATTAATAAAAACAGAGAAGTAAAAATGACAGTAGATAAAAGAAGCTATACATTCTTTTAGTCCAGATGGGATCAATCCAGGCTGTGTTGATATCATGGTACCCAAACCTCCACTCTTCTCTTCTTTGTTTTCCTTTAGTAATTTCTAATAATTCCAACATGTCTGTAAATGGGACCCATAGATCTGTTCTTCTGCAGTTTTATGCCTCATACACCTGGGAATACATAATTCAGGTCATTCCTTTCATTCACACAAATATCTGGTCCAAGAAAGAATAACAATCACAAAATAGTTGCTGTCTTAGGTCTTTATTGCTGTAAAGAGACAGCATGACCACACAACATTTATAAAGCAAAAACATTTAGCCAGAGATAGCTTACAGTTTAGAGGTTTAGTCCATTATCATTGTCCTGCCTGGCATCATGGCAGGACAGAAGCATGGCAGTGTCCAGGCAGACTGGGTGCTGGAGGAGGAGATGAGAGTTCTACATCTTGAGCCACATGCAGTAGAAGGAGACCACCATACTAGATTTAGCTTGAGCATACAAAACCTTAAAGTGCCCCCCACCCCAGTGACACACTTCCTCCCACAAGGTCACACCTACTCAATCAAGGCTGATCCTCCTAATCATGCCTCTTCCTATGGACCAAGTATTGGAACAGTTAAGTCTATGGGGGCCTTTCCTATTCAAATCAGCACAGTTGCAAAATGTGCAATGAAGTGGATAATTCAACCTAAGGTATTATGAATATAAATATGTTATATAACGATAAATATATTTCATAAATATATTTTATATTATATCTATATCTATTTCACATATACATCCTATAAAAAGAAACCCTGAGCAGTGCACAATGAAACTTGTAATGATTGATATATTTTATATTGTAGGAATGAGATTGGTGGCCAAACTGAACTTTTAAACAACATGTAAAATTCTGAGTGTTTATAGTTAAATGAGATATGGCAAAGAAATAACAAAAGGAAAGGTTAGATTCATCATGTGGAAGCCTGGGAATTCTGGAATGTTTTTGGGCAGGAATGGAACCCATTCCTTTTTTAATTTAAATTTTCTTATTGGTAAATATTTATTCTACACAGTGCTAGGTTTCATTAAGAATTGTATTGTCCTAGTGCATTGTTTATCCCAACTTCATGTGCTCCCTAGACTGCCCTTCATTTCCACCTCTCTCTTTTATCCTCTACAAGTTCGATCAAGTGTGTAGACAGTTCTAAAAAGATGATGTGTAGACGGAAAACAAGCATAGAGAAGCTTCTGAACATCCAGAGCCATCTGGATGTGAAAATCAAACCCACACCAAGGTCCCATTTCATCCCTGCCAGAATAGCTCATAAGGAATACAAATAGCAGCAAATAAATGCTCATTAGCATACGGGGGGAATGAAACCTGTAGACATTGCTGGTGGGAATTATTAGGCCAACCACTGTGAAAATCAGTATGGAGTATCTTAACTAGGTAACCATTTTATTGATTATATATTTTATTTATGAGTAATAGTTACAGATTCTAATGAGTTAAATTAAAGCTGCAATTTATTAGAAGAGTACTGTTATTACAAATTCAAAGATAAAGTGGAAGTAGTTTCAGTGTTCTTAGAAATAACTTCTTACTAATGGACCCATTGGGGTTGGCTGGTTTGTTTCTGTAATACAACCTGCTTGGTTCTGACTGATGAACTTGCAAGAATAACTGTTAAGATATCTCAGGCAATCCCAGTGCTTTGTAGTTGTTTTTTATTCTGTTACATTTGTCTTTGTTCAAATCGCGTTTGGACTGTCGCGTTGGTGAGAGTATATGGGTGTAGCTTCTCACATTACTTGGTGACACAATCTCACAGCAAACTCCTTGATCCTCAGGCTCTTGTAAATGTTTTACCCTTAATCATTTTTGTTTCCTTGGTTATTCAGTGTGTGTGTGTGTGTGTGTGTGTGTGTGTGTGTGTGTGAGAGAGAGAGAGAGAGAGAGAGAGAGAGAGAGAGAGAGAGATCACCAAAGTGTATAGGTCAGCAGACAGATCTGGGTAGCTATTTTTTTTTCTTCAAAATCTGCTGAATTTTTCTAAAACACAAATTGTCACCTTTTTTTGGTGTAAAATAGGTGTGGTCTAACACCTGTACAAAGCAACCTTGAAGCACAAAAGGCTTCTCTAAATGGAATTACAGCTTGGTGATTATAACGGGTTTGAGGACATCCTTTCTAGTCTTCAAAAATGCTATCACTTATTAATGTTATGTGGTTTCTCCCTTGCTTTTTTACATTTACTTTCTGACTGCCTTGGCATTACCTGAAGTTGCCTTAAAACCTTACTCCTGTATTCTTTTCTTCCTTCAGAATTACAAGTATTTTTCTCCCTGACCACCACCCGTAGTGACTAATATACTTATCTTTCAGCATCCAGTTTAAGCACAAATTTATACTCTGAGTATAAATTATCTTCCCTGATAGGATAGCATATTTTCTCATGAACTTCTCTGATGCTCTCTTCATATTTCTGCTGATAGTTGTCATTACTGTGTTTAGATGCCTGCGTACCTCTGTGAGACCAGAGACCAGCTGAGAGCAGGAGCTATGCTTTACTGACCTCTGTGCCCTGATAAAGCTCCTGATTAAAAATAGAAACACCATAAAAATGTTTGTTAAATACCTAGAAAATTGCCGTGTGAAAACAGGTTTATTCTTTCATAAAACTTTGTTCAACTTTTCACTGTTTAGCTCAGTGTTGCTACAATGATCTTTCTTTATCAAACTTTAAAAAATTATTTTATCTGGGTCCTTTCTAGCCTCTCACTATTATAAATAAGGCTGCTATGAACATAGTGGAGCATTGTCCTGGGATAGGCATCGCTGGGTCCTCAGGTAGTACTATGTCCAATTTTCTGAGGAACCACCAAAACTGATTTCCAGAGTGGTTGTATCAGCCTGCAACCCCACCAGCAATAGAGGAGTGTCCCTCTTTCTCCACATCCTACCCAGCCTGCGCTGCTACTTGAGTTTTTTATCTTAGTCATTCTGATAGGTATTAGATGGAATCTCGGAGTTGTTTTGATTTGCATTTCCCTGATGACTAAGGATATTGAACATTTCTCAGCCATTCAAGATTGCTCTGTTGAGAATTTGTTGTTTAGCTCTATATGCCATTTTAAACTTAGGTTGTTTGATTTGTTAGTGTGTAACTTCTTGAGTTCTTTGTATAATTTGTATATTAACCCTCTGTCATATGTAGTATTGGTGAAGGTATTTTTCCATTCTGTAGGCTACCAATTTGTCCTATTGAGAGTGACCTTGGCCTTAGAGAAGCTTTTCACTTTCATGAGGTCCCATTTATTAATTGTTGATCTTAGTGCTTGAGCTATTTGTATTCTGTTCTGGGGGTTGTCTCCTTTACCAAGAAGTTCGAGGTTGCTCTCCACTTTCTGTTCTATTATATTTAGTTTATCCAGTTTTATGTTGTGGTCTTTGACCCACTTTGAGTTTTGTGGAGGCTGATAGATATGGATCTATTTGCATTCTTCTACATGTAGACATCCAGTTAGACCAACACAATTTGTTGAAGATTCTTTCTTTTTCCATTGTGTGGTTTTGGCTGTTTTGTCAAAAATCAAGTGTCCATAGGTGTGTGGGCTTAGTTCTAAGTCTTTGATGTGATTCCATTTATAAATCTGTCTGTTTCTATTCCAATATCACCCAGATTTTACTATTACTGCTTTGTAGTACAGCTTGAAATCAGGATGAGGGTAACTCTAGTTATTTTATTGTGCAGGATTATTTCAACAATCCTGAGTCTTTGTTTTTTTCACATGAAGCTAAGTATTTATATGAAGTTAAGTTATGTATCTGGAGGATATATCCTTAGTGAGGTAATCCAATTACAAAAGAAGTCATTTGATATGCACGCACTGATAAGTCGATAAGTGTGGATACTTCATTCCTCCTTAGAATAGGGAACAAAACACCCATGGAAGGAGTTACAGAGACAAAGTTTGGAGCTAAGATGAAAGGATGGACCATCCGGAGACTACCCCACCCAGGGATCCATCCCATAATCATCCACCAAACCCAGACACTATTTGACTACTATCTTTAATCAGCTTTCTTATGAATATTCTTTAAAATCTATTTCTCTCTGGATTTTTGATATTTCCTTTTATCAGATAAAGATATCACCAGCTAGTTTTCTTTCTAAGAATCTCTACTCATGTGGGAAATTAATGCTTTGTCCTGCTGATTTTAAATAAATCATACCTAAATTATAAACTTAATAATTGAAAGTGAGGGATATATATATATATATACCCCTGATTTCAATATATATATTGACTTTTCATACATAAAAAATAGACATGGAAATGAAACAAATTATGAGTGGCTTGTGGCTTAATGTGGATTTTTGTTATTTATAAGCCTGGTTCCAAGTATTTGGAAATAAAAGCTCTATGACTTTATCAATATTTAATTCTGAGTATGATATTTGTGTGCATTGGGCTTCCATGTTATAACTACATTGTCATTCAGAATAAAGAAGCACAATTATTGACTTCAGAATGTTTCAAAAGCTTTCTTTCTTCTTCTTTTTTTAATCTGAGATACAATGACATTATGGTATGATTGCTCTGTTTTTATAGAACACTGACAAGCGCTGGTAAGGAGCTGCATGATAATTTCCTGAAAGCCCTGGCGATGAGGGAAGAGGATAATCGTGCCGGAAAACTGAGCGTGAGTACACAGTACCACCAAATTAAAGTGGATGTTCCAACACACAGTTAATATAGATGATGTAGTCTGTAACATCTTCCATAAGATGTAGCTCAGGTGCAGGTAAGACAAATGGCTCCAGACATAAAGGCACTAGCTCACCAGCATCCGCCAGCACCCACATAGTGGAAAGGAAGAGCTGAGTAGCTGGATCTGTCCATAGCACATGTGTACCCCATCCCCACAGAATAAGTAAATGTAATGTGATAAAACCTGGATATATGCTTATGTATTATAGTAGTGTGTGTAGATTTCCTTAATGATCATTTATGTTCATAATACTAGCAAAATGGTAGAAAATTATAAGCTTTTAAACAGTTCTCAAGGAGAAAATGGCAGCACATTGTTTCTGCATTTCTTTCTCCCTTCTAGAAACTACTTCTATTAATATTCCAACACGTTTTCTATTATAATTTACAGGACCCTTTTAAGCCTAGTGTTGGTTTATATTTATACCTCTATTGAAAGCGTAGAGTGACTTCAGTTTTCTAATCAGAATATGATCATTGTTCTTCCTCTCCATCTATCCATGGAACACTGAGGGTCTTGTCTGCACATGAAATTACCAGTAGGCTTCATAGTAAAGGAAATCCTTTTTCCTGAGAGAATATTGGAAAAAGAAGACACTATTTTTAATGTTTGGCTCTAAGTTTTCCATTATCCCACTTCAGTTTATTTTCTGTAAATAAGTCACCAAGATTGTTTCAGTATGAGTATTTGGCTTTTTTAAACTTAAGTTTATTATTTTATTAGATATTTTCTTTAATTACATTTAAAATGCTATCCCAAAAGTTCCTAATACCCTCCCTACGCACCCTTTCTCACTTCTTGGCCCTGGCATTCCCTTATACATATAAAGTTTACAGAACCAAGGGGCCTCTCTTCCCAATGATGGCTGACTAGGCCATCTTCTGCTACATATGGAGCTAGACACGAGCTCTGAGGGTACTTGTTAGTTCATATTGTTGTCCTACCTATAGGATTGCAGACCCCTTCAGCTCCTTGGATACTTTCTCTACCTCCTCCATTGGGGGCCCTGTGTTCCATCCTATAGATGACTGTGAGCATCCACTTTTGTATTTGCCAGGCACTGGCATAGCCTCACACGAGACAGCTATATCAGGGTTCTTTCAGTGAAATCTTGCTGGCATATGCAATAGTGTCTGGGTTTGGTGACTGATTATGAGATGGATCCCTGGGTGGGTTAGTCTCAGGATGGTCCATCCTTTCATCTTAGCTCCAAACTTTGTCTCTGTAACTCCTTCCATGGGTGTTTTGTTCCCTATTCTAAGGAGGAATGAAGTATCTACACTTTGGTCTCTGTTCTTCTTGATTTTCTTGTGTTTTGCAAATTGTATCTTGGGTATTCTAAGTTTCTGGGCTAATATCCACTTATCAGTGAGTGCATATCAAATGACTTCTTTTGTGACTGGGTTACCTCACTCGGGATGATACCCTCCAGATCCATCCATTTGCCTAGGAATTTCATAAATTCATTGTTTTTAATAGCTATGTAGTACTCCATTATGTAAATGTACCACGTTTTCTGTATCCATTCCTCTGTTGAGGAACATCTGGGTTTTATTCCAGTTTCTGGCTATTATAAATAAGGCTGCTATGAGCATAGTGGAACATGTGTCCTTATTACATGTTTTGGCATTTTCTGGGAATATGCCAACGAGTGGTATTGCTGGGTCCTCAGGTAGTACTATGTCCAATTTTCTGAGGAACTGCCAGACTGATTTCCAGAGTGGTTGTACCAGCTTGCAATCCCACCAGCAATGGAGGAGTGTTCCTCTTTCTCCACATCCTCACCAGCATCTGCTGTCACCTGAATTTTTGATCTTAGCCATTCTGACTGGAATGAGGTGGAATCTCAAGGTTGTTTTGATTTGCATTTCCCTGATGATTAAGGATGTTGAACATTTTTTCAGGTAATCTCTGCCTTTTGGTATTCCTCACTTGAGAGTTCTTTGTTTAGTTCTGTACCCCATTTTTAGTGGGGTTATTTGAATTTCTGGAGTCCAACTTCTTGAGCTCTTTGTATATATTGGATATTAGTCCCCTATCAGATTTAGGATTGGTAAAGATCCTTTCCCATTCTGTTGGTGGCCTTTTTGTCTTATTGACAGTGTCTTTTGCCTTACAGATTCTTTGAAATTTCATGAGGTCCCATTTATCAATTCTTGATCTTACAGCACAAGCCATTGCTGTTCTGTTTAGGAAAATTTCCCCAGTGCCCATATCTTTGAGGCTTTTTCCCACTTTCTCCTATATAAATTTCAGTGTCTATGGTTTTATGTGGAGTTCTTTGATCCACTTAGACTTGAGCTTTGTACAAGGAGATAAAAATGGATCAATTTTCATTCTTCTATATGATAACTGCCAGTTGTGCCAGCACCATTTGTTGAAAATGCTGTCTTTTTTTCCACTGGGTGGTTTTAGCTCCCTTGTCAAAGATCAAGTGACCATAGGTGTGTGGATTCATTTCTGGGTCTTCAATTCTATTCCATTGACCTACCTGTCTGTTGCTGTACCAGTCTCATGCAGGTTTTTTTTTTTTTTAGACGTGAAGAAAGCATAGTTTTATTTAAAGCTTCTAATTGTTTTCCTTAAAGTTATGTTTTTTTTTTTGTTTTTTTTTTCAACTTTTATTAGATATTTTCTTCATTTACATTTCAAGTGTTATCCAGAAAGTTTCCTATACCCTCCCCCCTCCCGGCCCTGCTACCCTACCCACCCACTCCCACCCCCTGGCCCCGGCGTTCCCCTGTATTGGGGCATATAAAGTCTGCATAACCAAGGGGCCTCTCTTCCCACCGATGGCCAACCAGGCCATCCTCTTCTATATATGCAGCTAGAGACACAAGCCCAGGGTTTTTTTTTTTTTTTTAATCACAATTGCTCTGTAGTACAGCTTGAGGTCAGGCATGGTGATTCCACCAGAGGTTCTTTTATTGTTTAGAATATAAACTTAAGTTTATAATAGCTGAATACTTACAGCTGGGAAAGTAAGGTAGAAATATAGATAGAAACTAGGCTCTGAAGAATCCTGTAAGTTATAATAGAAAATTGATGATTTTGATTACTTCGTAGAAGAAGTAATATCTAGAAGGGAGAAAGAAATGCAGAAAAATGTGGTGTCATGCAGTCCATGTTATAGACTCTTGGGAGGAGACACTGATTCTAAGTGATTCTCTACACCTTGTGGACTGGAAGGTACCCATTAAATTTACAATACATTTTCAAAATTGGTGTGAATGATTTTTACCTGTAGTAAGGGAATACACAGCAGATTCTATTGGGCCCAAAAATGTGGTTCACAGTTAACAGAACAGGTAAGAACACACAGCTTTAGATACCTTGATGTTTTATCTTTGTGTGTGTGTGTGTGTGTGTGTGTGTGTGTGTGTGTGTGTGTGTGTGTGTGTGTGTGTGTGTGTGTGTGTGTGAATGTGTGTATATGCCTGTGTGAGAGTGCATAAGTGTGTGTGTGTGTGTGTGTGTGTGTGTGTGTGTGTGTGTTGGCATGTGCATGAGAGTGCATGTAACCTTGGAGGCCAGAGACAAGTCAAATCCTCTAGAGCTGGAGTTCCAGGCAGTTGTGAATTCTAAATGTCAATGCTGAGAAATAAATTTAGGTTTTCTGCAAGAACAGTATTTGCTCTTTACCTCTGACCTAATACAACTAGACTGTTGTATTAGGGTTTGAAAGAGAGAGCTGTTTTGAATGATTCTATTTTCTTATGCCATCACTTTAAATGGTGTATATAATGTATATATGAATTTTTTCCTAGGAGAGTTCCTCAACTTTCAGAAGAGATCCTTCAGTTCCTTAAGTTTTACATATATATATATATATATATATATATATATATATATATATATATATATATAAAATCTTAGCTGGGTAGTTACTGGTTTGAAAATCATAATACATAAATCATATTTACAGACCCTGAAAAAAAAACTGTGCCCATCCTTTTTGTCCTTTGCATTTGCATTGAGTTGTTCTGAAAGATGATGACATGATTGATATGCTAGACTCGTTCATTTTATGAAATTAATATATATCCAAATAGCACTTTGTACCTATAAATACATGTGCTTATTGCTATCCCATTAAAATTAAACCAAACAGTAAATAATAGCTAGATAGTCATTTAAGTAAGTAGCTGATTAAAAGGTCCTCCAACTCCTAGGCTGTCTCCTCTTCGCTCTGTGTCACACAATTAATCTACAACTTGGCCAATGTCCTTCTTTCTGACTTCTCTAGTGTCATATCTAGTTGTCCACCAAGTCAGATCAATAATTCTATTTAAGCATCTTTCAAATAACTATGTAAAGTACAAATTACTATAAAGTACAAATGATTCAAAATGGTAAATACAGGTAGTTCTAAGAGGTATCTTTTTGTGTTTAGTAGTGTCATCAGTGGTCTGAAGAATGTGGATATCTTGGAAAGAGTTTAGAGAAATGGGGGATGTAATCAGACATGCATTTGAAGTACTGGCAGCAAGGTGTACGTGTGTCTGGGGGCAGAAGATGAGCCAAGAGCCAGGGAACTCCCCTGAGAGGTCACTGTGATTGCCAGAAAGTAGATAATGGAAGGGTAGAATAAAAAAAAATGTTGGCAGAAGTAGTGTTGGCAGAAGAAAGATTAAACTAACATTCTAA
Organism: Mus minutoides; assembly: GCA_902729485.2. NCBI lineage: Eukaryota > Metazoa > Chordata > Mammalia > Rodentia > Muridae > Mus > Mus minutoides. The sequence goes on from LR749749.1 coordinate 17,712, forward strand.
GAGATCGAGTCTGTATTCCATATCACATTTGCTTATTTTGGTACTGAAAATGAAGCCCACAGTCCCACATCTGCTACCCCGAGCCACACCCCCAGTCCCAGCTGCTTTGCTGGGAGTTTGGCTTTAGAGGGTGTGGCAGGAATCCTGAAAGAGTGTTCATGTGATCCACTTTGGAATATTCAGTAGGGAGAGAGTGGTATATGGAGTGAGAGGTGTGGTACTGAGTTTAGAGATTGTACAGTATTCAATACAGTGCTCAACAGTTCAAATAGAGTCTGTAGGTAGAGAGTGACTACCGTCAAGATCAGTGCTCATGGTTTACTCAATACAACAGATCATAAAAAGTTTTCTAAGTAAAGAAACTTGTAAATTAGGCAGGTTCTTATGCTTATCTAAGCTATGATGTCCTGCTCATTAATGTGGTATTTAAATGAATATTCTCCATTTAATATTGATTGAGTTTTGAAACAAAAGATAAGCATAATGCATGATACATTAACAATTTAATAAATAATTAATATGCTATCCAAATTATATTTATAACCACTAAAGTTAGAATTATGGAGGAAATATATATAAACAATATTGGAACATTTTTTTTTTTTGCTAGAACATAAATTTGAATAGCTCCTTAGAAAAGATAGCTGAAAGAGCTCTTTGTAATGATTATGGATTTTATTAAGGATCTAAATATTATTCATCATTGGTAGGATACCATATTATCAGAATATTAATAATACACTTTATAGATAATACTGCTGCTATAAGAAACATTTGTCCTCTTTACCAATGTTTTGCTCTGTGCAAATCTCTCTTATATTTGTCACAAACATGATGAAGATAATAGGCTCTCCCTAAACATTTCTGTTGTCACAGGTTTATGTAACTCTTCTAAGTGGACAAGTAGTTAAATAATTTTTCAGCTGGTAATAATCTAAGAATTCTTGATTTCATGAGTGAAAAAAAGAAAACATTTCCTACCAATCAGAGTCTAATGAGACCTTGATGACATTTTGCATGGTGCTCCTGGTGAGGCCCCATGAACCTTATTTTCCCACTCAACAGTGAGGATGTAAAGAGTACATGGCTGGCTTGTTTGAGCTTTGAAATATGTATTATCGAAACTGATATAAAAACAGTGTTTACTACTCTCCATTCATGACCAGTGAAAGAAGCCACTGTAACCTGGACCAGGAAAAGCTATGAATTAGGAACTTCTAGCATACCCATTTCCTGTGTTGAAATCTTTATGAAACATAAGATTGCATTGTGTATGGCCAATTACACTGTGCTGACATGATCTTTTCCCTCCTTTCTATCTTCCAACTTCTCTAACGTGTCCCCATTCAGAAAACCGAGAGGTGCTTACTTCCTTCTCAACAGAATCCATACTTGTCCACTGTAACCCACAGTGGAAATTATATGATTAATAAAGTTTTACCTTCATTATAAAGAGGTTTTTTCAACAAGTACAAATGCATATCAACTTCCCTTTAACTAGAAATGAATAGTTGGATATCACTTCATCGTTAATCCATTTGTCTTTGGATTAAAAGGAATATATGGACATTAATGCAAATGTGAAACATCAGAGGTTATGTGGCCATAGTATCTGCATTTAATTTTTGTATTGACCACTTATTTCAAGTTAAACACATGCATTATGACTTTGCATAGCCTGTCTTTTCCTACCTAAAAAGAGGACATTTTTGCAATGATGAGACATTGCCATATTAAAACATAATGCATAAAGCATGTATGTATGTACACATGTATGTATGTGTGTATGTATAGTGCTTAGATGGTTAAGGTCTCTAGAAGCAAAGCCTAGTGCTCTCCTGTGACACCTGTAGGAGCCTGAGAAAACCTGATGATGTAGATAAAGCAGGTGGGCAGAGATGTGACCTCATCAGATCCCACTCTTAGTTGATCACGTAGGAAACTGAATTGTGTTGCAGAGTTTGTTCTGCTTTAAAGGAGCTCTGGTGCCATTGCACTGGACCCACTTCCTCTCTGTCAGCTGGCCAATAGCTGACACAGATATGGGAGGGCGCAGAAGTCAAGCATCCTTTTGATGAAGGTGCAGGCAGGAAAGATTAGCTATTAGCACCTGCCAAGTCTGTAGATTTGTGCTTGTCCCCAGGACAGGGAAACAGTAACGAAATCATTTGCCACAGATCTCTAGAGCTGCCAGCCTGAGTTTATTTCATTCTCATTTCTTTTCCTTACCATCTCCCCCATTAGAAATACATTAAAACATAGACTATTTACTTCTCGAGTATACCTTTCATTTAAGAAGTTAGTGTTAACAGGTATGTACATCAGAATTTTATACATAAGAAACTATGAAGATAGAAACTTTTAAAAATCAAAAGGAATAATAAACACTGCAACTGCTCAGCCTCCCATAGGAAAGCGTAAGAAAGGTTTAAAAATATTCAGAGCAAATCATAATGAAAATATTTCATCTCACTAATACTTTACTTAAAGGGAGAATTTCTTGCCCTAATTCCATTAATTTAAATACCAACTAAAGAATGTACCAGATGTTCTCGTTCATCATTGTGAAAACTACAAAAAGCAGCAGTTTAAGGGCAGAAACGTGGATTTGCCTCCAAGTTCAGAGATTGGGTGTGCTGTCCCTGCAGAGCCAGCTCCTCCATTGCTCCTCAGCTGGTGAAAAGGCAGAAAGTCCTGGGGGAAAGGTATAGCAGAGATGCTCTCCTTAGGCTGACCAGGAAGCAGAGAGAAAATAGGGACCCAGGCTACAAGATTAAGCTTGACATGACCCTACAAGTAACCAACCTCCTCTCTCTTCAACTAGGTTCCACACTATTGCTTCCATCATCTCCAAAAGAATTTGTATTGATTCATCAGAGGAAATGAGAACTCTAACATTTTTTGGAAGCTTGTGTAAATTTAACACCATATGGTCAAATATAGTAGAATCAAATGAAATTGCAAAACGTATAGATGAAGGTCATATGTGCAGAATACTAAAGTATTTTAATGTAGTCAAATTTAGTATATTGCATCTATTACCTTAGGTGTCAAAATTATCTAAGTTGAATAGATCTCATTAAAGTAGATTTGATATTAAAATCTCTTTAGGCAGAAAGAATGTAAGGGCAAGAAGATAGGAGCTGTGCCATTTTCTAAGCATGACGCAGTCATAAGGGCCATGAAATCACAGCCCTCTTGCTGACTAGATCTTAACTAGATAGACAGTCATAGAATCAAATATAAAAATCAAGCCCTAGAGGAAAAGTATATGAACATATGTACTCTAAAGCAATATATAACCCAAATCCCACCAACGATTCAAATTTAGTAACATGAATCCCATTAGCACTGTAAAATTTTGTCAAGAGACAATTGTAGTCACTGTTCTATTACTGTGAAGAGACTCCATGACCATGGCAACTTTTATACAGTATTTAATTGGGGATTGGCTTTCAGGCCTAGAGGTTTAGTCTGTTATCATCATGGCAGCAGGCTGACATGGCACTGAAGAAGTAGCTAAGGGTTATATCTTGATTCATAGGTACTGGGGGAGGGTGGGAAGAGGGAGAGGGAGAGGGGGAGGGGGAGAGAGAGAGAGAGAGAGAGAGAGAGAGAGAGAGAGAGAGAGAGAGAGAGAGAGAGAGAGCGCATACATAGAAACATTTGGCAGTATATATAATAACTATAAGCAGGGAGATGAACTTCATTGCCCTGTCATGGCCTCCTGTGTTGGAGTAAAACCTCTGACATAAGCCAAAATACATTCCTTCTCCCATAAGTGGTTCTTATGAAAGTACTCTGCCTCAGTGATAGGCAGTATGACTAACACAGGGGATTTGAGTGAGTCACTGTCAGGTGTGCTACTTACATCAATAACTTACTAATATTTGAATCTTTAAAAATGCTTCATAGTTTCAAGTATAAAGGAAAATATTATTTAAATCTTAATAATGACCAATTAGTAGTAAATTTACTATGCCTAGTGAAGTGTTTATAAAGAAATAAAGAGTGCAGGCAAGGAATCAACATTTGGAAATTTAGCTGACATGTCTTTTTCTCTAAAAATGGAACGACCTCTGAAAGGGGTCCTCTGCAGGTCATTGGAACCATTCTAGAACTCTCTGCCTACATGACCTATTACCATAGACTGGGTTGACACCGATAGCCAAGGAATCATAGAAATAAACTTGTTTTGGATGTTTGAATCTGGAAACACCAGAGCCATCCCACTAATGTTGGAATAATTCCTCCATGTAGCTTTAACTAGATTCTATTTCTTGGTTTACAGCTACATAAACCTGAAAGTAAACCTTAAAATTTGTAATGTTTACTCATGACCAAGGTAGGATGTTAGTTTAGCATAATCATTTTATGGAAATAGATCATTAAGAATGCCATCCAGTAGAATCCCTCTGAAACATTAGTATGTTCAAATCAATGGCATCTTTTTATCTCTGAGACAGTAGACTTGAGAAGATAGATTTAAGAAAAGGAAATCTTGTCTTGTATGACTGGTAAAGAGGTTTCAGCTCATGGTAATATTCCTCTACTCTTCCCTACCTTTCATGAGGTAAAATGCAGCCGAAGGCTGTGATAGAGGCATGAACAGAAGATGAAAGATTGAGTATAAGAAACAGGAGAGACTAGGGACCAGCTGGCACATGTGTTCCCAGAAGCACTCACTCTCTTCAGCTAGGCGCCGCCTACTGCATTTCACTAGCCCCAGTAATACCATCAGATTATATGATTCTATTTATGGGCTAACCTTCTGGAAATGCCAGAGTCCTTATGATCTATAATCACTCTCCCTGAGCCCCCTGGCAATAGTGCTGCTCTGCAGAGGAAGTGTTAGGTAAACATTGCACATCTATACAGTAACTTGCTTTATTTTTTATTTGTAAAAAAAAAAAGTGGTTCTGCATCTAAACCTGTTTTTTATCTCCTATATCATATCACATGTAAGTGCAAACATTAACTTGTAACTTGAAAAATGCTTCAAACCTTGGGAAATGCAGGGCAAAATAGAATGCATCCAGTAACACTTAAAGTTAGTAGATATAGTTATTTCCATAATATAAAAAGAAACTGCCTGTTAGTGTTTCACTTAGGTTATAAAAGCTTCCATTCTATTATAGAAGACATTTGTATATTATCTGTAGTTGGGATATGTGAAATGAGAGCCAAGGATAACCATGACTTTTTCTTATGCAGTATGAATATTTATTTCTTCACATTCACACAGTGTTGAGGGGGCATGTTTGGTTGCCTAATGTTACTTGTATTGGTTTTCATATTGTGAATGACATAAAATAAAAAATGAAAATAGAAAACATATGAAATATGCATCTAGAAATGAACGAATTTAATGTCTACTTTATCCACAAATAGGTTCCATTCCTGTAAATAAAAATAGTACTCATAGGAGAATTCCAATGAATATAACTCATCAGGAAGTTTGGTACTAACAATAACAAAGATAGCTTTCAAAGTAACAAGAAGGATGTAAGAGTTGTTTATCTTTGAAATGTAGACCAATTATCATTTAATTTGATTTTAAAATATAGTGATGAATGTGAAAGAAAAAGTTAGTTATAAGGCACTTCTAATTCGATGTTTATGTTAATGGGGAAAAGTATATTACATTATATTAAAAAGATTTTCTTCTGAGTTTCCTGTTGGATGTAATTTAATACCACAAGAGATTGGTGTATACAGTGTCAGCAACGTTTGCATATATGTTACAGAGGCTTCTCTCCCAACAGGAAGTACAAGTATCATAAAGATGATTTATCACTTTGGTCAACACTACAGGGTTTGTGTAGCCCAACATGGGCACCTGGGTTCTAGAGAGGCTGAGAACTTTGTAGCTGTTCTGCCTGTGAGGATAGATACCTCAGTGTTCTCAGTCTGGTGCCCAATCTGGCCAATTTCTGGTATCCAGTCCACGGTGCAAGGCTGAATGAAGAACCTGGTGAAGTTGGGTGCCTCAGCAGCCCCAATCATGGCTAAAAGTTTGAAAATTCCTGGAGATTCTCTTGTATTGAGTCCATAGTGGAGGGCTGTGAAGATGGAGTACATTTTTATTGTATTATACAAAGTATACAGATAATTATATATAACTAATATATTATTATTTGCATACTATGTGATATAAGATCAGCAGAGGGCGGCAGCAGCTGCAGCAATAGGCGTGCATGTTCAGAAAAGGAAGGTAGGTTGGCGACATTGCATGTCCCTCAGACCTTCATATTTGGTTCACCGTCCATGAAAGGCAGTCTTCCCCTTCCTTAATCTTCTGTAAGTGCCCTTCAAGATTCACCCAGACACGTTACTGCTAGATAAGTCCAGATCCATCCACAGGTGGGGTTCGCCATCAGCATCAGGAACAAAGGAATACAGCAAGCAATCATACCAGGATCTCTCGCCGTCCTTAGTAAGTGGAGAGTTTAGGAAGTGCTCTTGATAGGATCCGTCCTTAGTAAGTGGACAGTTTAGGAAGTGCTCTTGATAGGATTGACTCTGAACCGGCATCATGCTAGGTACTCACAAGCATTCTTTGTCAGATCAGAGCCTTCAATTGCTTTAGTTCCTAAAAGATGAGGAGATGTCTTATAAGGCTTGTTCCTCTTTCTTTTTTCCTCATAAATGTCTAGTTTCCATTTTATATTTGGATAACTTAGGGGCTTTTCAGTATCAGTAATTACAACTGTAGTTAAAGTAGTCACGCCAAGCAGAGCACTTCCTTTGGATTGGCCCTTGTAATTTGACCCTTACTTGCAGGAAGCCACCATAAGCTCCTTTAATATTTTATGTCTCTTAAATCTACAATGGATTCACACTTTTTATTCTTCATACTGCACACTACTAACCTCTTGAGCTGTCCTCCTAAAGAAGATTATTTTTTTAACCTTCCCTGCTACATCCACTCCAGTAGTGACTTGCTTGGCAGGCCTGAAAACCTGGAAGCAGTCCTGAGGCAAAGGGTTTCAAAAGAAACCCATCCTCCTGGAACCTTAGCATTCCCATAGCCAGAAAGCTCCAGATTTGTCCCTGCAATATCCTGGAGGGTCTTACATGGTTTCTTACAGCATTTTACTACATACGAGTTAGAAATCTCAGGGCAAGCTTAACAAAATATATACTTAGAATCTTCTACAGCCAGGTATAGCAGACTACATTGCATATTAGAAGCAAGTTGGTGAATTCTTCTGACACAGGGAGATTCCCCACAGATTCTTATCAGCACAACCAAGTTTCCTTCATATGCAAGAATCTACCTGGGCCTAGGAAATAGGGAGGATGTGGTAATACATTATTCATGAGAAGGTCTGCTAGAGCAGAACCCCCTGGTGCTAGCTCTCACAAGGCTCAAAGGAGTAGCACAAATTGTGATTGGTGTGTGAAATGCTTACTTGTCACTAGTTGATCCTAGGCAGAGCTGTTTATTATTTACTGTAAATATTGCCTAGTTCCTGTAAGTCTTTTTGATGTATTCATTCCTATTTTATTGTGTCATTGTAACTTGGTGGAAGTACCTGGTTTCTTATTACCCTGCTTTATAAAAAGTTTGATGCTCAATCTTACAATTACATTCAGATCCACACTCCTTCCTGTAGTGTCTGTTTGTCACTCGCCGAACTCCTTGCCCACTTGCTTCCAGAGAACCCGGGCCATGCAGACAAGGGGCCTAAGAGGGTCTACAGCACTTCCCAAAGAATCAGTGTTTTCATTGGTCTTTTTTTTTTCCTCGTAAATTTTATAGCTTCTAGATTAGTACTTGCTTGACTTCTCCATATTCTGTAATTTGTCAAATCTGTAGTGTCATCAGCAAGCACTGGGGGTGTGGTGGGGTGGGGGACAACCAAGAGGGATGATAATATTTCCGTGTCTTTGGGAACTTATAGGCCAACTACTCCAAAACAAGTTACTCATTTCTAGCCTTGGGGTTTTATGTGTTAGCCTCTGTGTTTAGTAGGAATAATAGTATTGTTATTTGAAAGTTAATTAGTTTTTAAGAACTTGAGTGTTTCTAGTGTCCCAGACTTTCCTGGTTTCTCTAAGATTACTGAGTTCATTAAGTTTAATTATCCATTTCCGCTTTTCAGTAAGAGTTGTGATGTTGTTTCTTAGATACACTAGGAGTGCACTGAACAGTCCTATCTACGTTTTGTTAGCTAAATGTGAAGTGTCCTGCAGGCCCATTTCTCTGAACACATCATCTCTAACTGTGGACAGATGTGAGGTGGATTCTGTCTGAAAGAAGGGGGTCATTGGCTATAACGCATCTTAATCATGCTCCACTTCCTGTTACCCTCTGCCCTGACCGTGGATGTAGTATGCCCACCTGGTTTGCTCTCGGGCTACGGAACCTTACCCACCACAGTGGCTATATCCCTTTGAATGGAAGCTAGATTAAACTCTACCTTCTTTGTCTTGGTTGCAGCAGTAAGAAAAGTACCTAAAAAACATTTCTTTAAGCATTATGACTATGAAATTCATTAGCTGGTTCATCTGAGAGAAATGGTTTTCTGTTGATAATTATGTTTAGGGTAGAGTATATTTTCAATTGATTTTCTTGTCTTAGACCTTCTTTAAATTGATTGTCTTCCAAAATTGATTTTCTAAGTTTGGATTGCCAGGGTTCTGTTCATAAGACAGGTTTCCTTCTTGGATGAGGCCTCTCCCTTCCCACATCAGTCTTTTACTTCCCTCACAAACTAAAGCCAGCGATGACTGCCTTGCTTTTATTAGCAGAGTCCACTTCTGTACGGAGCATTTAATATGCAGTGGACTGTATTTGATATTAACAAGATGCTTTGTTTCTCTCAATGGCTTCATATCTTGCTAAAATTGTTGAAAACAAATCAGTTACAAAAGCATCTCAACTATTTGAGAGTGCATGTGTCAAAATGAATGTAATAGCTTATGGTTGCTATGTTCGTGGCGGTCTCTTTGTACCCAAGAGCTGCAGGTGTCATTTAGAGAAGGCTGCATACCACCCTGACATCTGTAATCAGGTATTAATTATTTCATAAATTATCTAGCAAGAGAAATTGTACACATATTTTTTTTTTTTCTGAAGTGGCAAAATTTTCCAGATTCTTGAAAAACTATTTGCGGAGGAGAAGCACCCAGTTCTAAATGCTTTGATTTGGGGTAAACAGATTGGTATGAAGCACAAAATATCTTACATCTGACCTCCATTAAGGACTTCCATCATAGCCCCAGCTCTCTGGAAGTCTCCAGAGTGGAGAGGAACTGCAGGAGTACATCTTTTGTCCTAAGGTTTTAGGCAGAGGAGAGTAGAGAGAGGGACTGTGGAAGGAGAGAGCAGAGGAGGGGCAGTGGAAGGAGACTGATGCGTGCTGGATGCCAGCTTCATCCTAAGCCGTAACATCCCAGAAATGACAGGAGCAGAGTTTATCTTGATTTGTAGCTTTCCCATATGGGAATCTCCTTTGCACTCTCTGACAGATGGCTGCTCAGCCTCTTCCTAAATAGTTTAAATATTTTCAGTGATAGGAAACTCATTCCTTTGTAAATTGTCTTTTCCATTTCAGCAAGTTAGAATTAGGCTGTAAATGGTATTTATTAACTTTGGTTATGGAAGCCTGACTATTTATACCATCTTTTAAAAAAAGTTTTCTTGGTCATTTTAGGCTAAAAAGGAGAAGTTCTTTCTGTCATTATTTAAGTCTTTGTCATTCTATGTGACTTCCTGGTAGTTCCTAATTTTCATTATTCCTTAATAAAACAAAACAAAACAGAACAGAAAACCCCCATCTCCATTTTAAAAAATCAAAGTATAGCATACATATTTAAGTATGTAGTTTATATGTGCATATGGATTTCTGTAATTCATAAACTACTAACAAATGAAGCAGCCCCTGTTCATGACCCTGAATGAGAACGCAGATGTCAGCCGGGCGTAGTGGCACACGCCTTTAATCCCAGCACTCGGGAGGCAGATTTCTGAGTTCAAGGCCAGTCTGGTCTACAAAGTGAGTTCCAGGACAGCCAGGGTTATACAGAGAAACCCTGTCTCGACCCCCACCCCCCCAAAAAAGAACGTGGATGTCATTGACAGCAAACAACCCTACATATGTCCCTTCAGTCATAGCAGTCCCACTCCTAGGAGTCACAGTTCTTGCTCTGCCAGGATTGCTATTCCACTGGAACTACTATAACTGTAAATACGATGGTCCTTTCTGAGTTCTCTCAGCAAAGGTTTTGTTTGTAAGAATCACCTTTACTGGATGCAGCTGTGGTATGTTTTGTTTCACTTGTTGAGGCTTTTTTTTTCCTTTTTTGATAGTGAATAGAAAAATGGAATCTTATCATAACTCTATTTTTTCTTTATGTCTAGTACATTTTCTATCACACTTAAGGTACATTTATTGTCTCAGATCACTATTATGTACCCCTTTCATGCCGTACTTACCATTGGGATGTATATTTACCTGTGATGGCTCAAGTAATAGTTTGAAAAAGGAATCATGGCAAACCACGAAACTGCACATCTCTACAGTAGATGTGCAGATATGCAAAATTGGATTTCAAAATAGAAAGTCTAGGTAGAAGTTGAAACTTCAGTTTCTAGTGAACACTGTCTATTTAATCCTTGTCTGTTTGGATGCTTCAATGTCGTCATAGACTGAGGAGAATCATTCTGGTAAAGCCTGCAGCACTTGGTTATGTAATCCGAAATTAGGCGTGGTACTTTATGGCATGCTCGTGTATTTTAAAATATAATGTTATTGGATAGAATGTGTTATACTTTCTAATGATCTGGATATTAATTTAAATAGTATATCTTATGATTATAGTCAGTGTTTATATTACATTATGCTTCACTGTAATTAAAGTGTAATTTTAATTAAGAATTATAGTAAACCAGACTCTGTATGAGTGATTAAAAAGCCATTTCTTTCTTTTTCTTTTTTTTCCTGGTGCAGTGTAATTAATTTGAAAGATAGAATTTACATTTTTCTTTAGCTGTGCACTCAATGCCAGGAAGTTTCATAAGCAAGTGACTGATGGCCAGGGCTGGGTATCCTAGAGTTATCTCTCTCAGCATCCCTGGTCATGGAGTCTTGAGCTGGGGCTTATGATCTTGTCATAAAAATTCACCTCCAGAGTAGATTTGTTTTACCTCTGGGCAAAAGACTAGCCAGAGGACAGTGTGGTGTATGTCCAAATGTCATACTTTGGCCTTGAGCCATGTCTACTGTGAGAGTACAAAAGATTTATGAAGAGTAGTATTCATAGACAAATCTAAAAGAAAACAACCAAAAAAAAAAAAAATCCAACCTAGGTATGCATTTTTCCCAACTGCAATTACATTAGGTGTTATGAAGGCATGGTATGAATCATGAACCTCTGTCCTCTCTTGTTGTGTCTGTCTCTAGGCCAGTCCTTTACGCTTCCATTGGCCATTCAGTTCTTTACTTGGTGCATTACTTATTTCCAGCTTAGATCCTGGGGTCATGCTCTTCCTCATGTCACCTGTGAGTCATCACATGATGCTCGGTCAACTCCCCCTCACAGGTGGCGCCACCGCTTGTATCTTCATTATGTATTTTATACTCCCATCCTATGGACTTTCATTTGTTTGTTTGTTTGTTTGTTTCTCTGATGTACTGGGAGGAATAGGAGACTAGAACATGGAGGCTTGCTGGAGTTAAGCCATGTTGTTTGTTAACCGAGTGGTCTAGAAAATAACATCCAATCACTATTGGTAATGTGTGTGCATTTTAAAATTGTCTACAAAATTTGAATTATTGGAGATAATTAGTTAAAAGACATATTAACACTGAGTACATATTCAAAACTCTCTTATTTGTACTTGGTGGCTGTGTTATTATTGTTAATTCTGTATAAAATGAGGCTCCAGTAATCTTCATCTTTCAGACTACTACTGTTACATCCTCAGGAAATCTTTCAGGACTGAAACTTGTTTTTCAGGTGCAAGGGTTCATTTATTCCTCAAGCACTACCAATAATGTTTTTATAAGGCATGTGACCAAGTCATAATATGTGCTTTAAGCAATGAAGTAATGAGAGTTGTTGACTATCAGTAGGAAACTTGGATGCTATACAGTTGATTTTGGGAGATGAGAAAAGAAAAAAAAAAACCAAAAAGCTGAAGCCCACATAATCTCAAAGGGAAAACTTAAAAATCCATGAATAATAAACAGAGGAAAGATTTTTTAAAGGCAGGGTGTCAAATACCTATGACATCAGTTTAATATATACGATCCGCACTTATATATAGCACATTACCAACCGTTGAAGTGACCTTGGCCACTGAATGAGGGCGATAGTTTTGAAAGACTGAGTTGTACTGAAGCAGTTGCTGAAATAGAGTAGGCACAGATATCCTTTCCTTCCATTGGGTATACAGAACTTTCCCCCACCTGTTTATTTTTCCTTAAACAAACATATTATCTGATATAACCAATCCAAAGAAAATGTTCTCTTCCTACACATGAATAAAACCCCGTCTTACCACCCTTATGCTAAGTCCTGGATATTCTGATGTAGCTTGGGCTCTTATATCACAGCATGTCACTCTTGGAATCACTTCAATGAGTGCCCAGAATTCTATTCAAACAGCTAACCAGCTTCTGTTGAAGGCTGCTTTCTCCACTGACAGTGGACGGTTATTTCCACATGCAAGTATAGTATGATACAAATGGGAATCCCTGTGCTGTGATGAAGTTTTATATGAGAAATCAGCCATAGTCTTAAAGTAGTTGTTAAATACACAAAATGGCAAACTTCAAACATGTTTCATCAAATCTTGTACCATGGCCTTCATGAAATTCTTTCATACTATAGCTATTCTCTGATAATTAGATACAGACCTATGCTATGCTATGGATGATAGGCCTTGCAGGTATATCTGAGATTCATGCTTGAACTGTGGTACTAGCGAGACTTTAGGGTAAGCTTCTGTTCTGTGTTTCAGTTATGGGATGACAGTGATGATGACAGCCACTCAGTGACCTGTAGGATGCCTTAAACAGTTCATGGTGATGCATAGTGTGGTGTCTGCACTTACTGAATGCTCAACAAATAAAATAAAAATTAAATGAAATAAAAACAAATAAAAATTAAATAAAACATTCTAGATTATTATATGAAATAGGAACTTTGCCAAGAAGAACTAATTGTTGTTGCTTTTAGTTTATAGCTGATGAAATTGAGACTCAAAATATGTGCTAGAACCTCCTGTCCACCATAACTATCCTCTACATAAAACTGGAGTGGCTAGGATTTTAATCTTATTGCCTAATTACTTGACATTATTAAAACTTTGAGCTCCTGTTATGTACTTTTGTATAAATGTTGAATATCACTGATTTACGTATTTAATTTTTTCCGTATATAATAAATTGTCCTTGAGCCCACGTGCCCTATGTTTATGCATGCCTCATGGATCTCAGTTAGATTTACATTCAATTGAAAAAGATTCCAAAGTCAAATCTGGATAAGAACATGATCTTGACTCTGAAACAGATAAAGCTACACTGGATGATGGTGAATCAGGAATGAAAGTCATCTTGGCAAACACTCATGGTTTCAAGACCTTTTATTCATTAATAACTAATTTTTGCTCATTGCAGTCTAATTATCGATTAAGTAGTCTTTGCATTTTCAAAAAACCTGTTCTCTGTGTATAATTTAAGAACATAGACGCTGCCAATAGGGCTAAATGGCATCTTACAGAGTGGGAAAAGAGTTCCACTAACTTCACATCTTATAAGACACCTAATTTCTAAAATATCTAATGAACTTGAGAAACTAGACATCAACAAGCCAAATCCAATTTTAAAAATGGGGTCCAAATCTAAACAGAGATTCTCAACAGAGGAATCTCCAATGGCTGAGAATCACATAAAGAAATGTTTAACAGCCTCACATCAAAGAATTGAAAATCACAATGGCTCTGAGATTCCATCTTATACATGTCAGAATGGCTAAGATCAAACACACAAGTGACAGCTCATGCTGACAAGGATGTGGAGGAAGGGGAACACCCTTCCATTGCTGGTATAAATATAAACTTACACAGCCACTTTGGAAATTAATATTGTGATTTCTCAGGAAATTTGGAATTGTTCTACCTCCAGATCCAGCTGTATCACTCGTGGGTTTCACCACCAGGACACTTGCTCATCTATGTTCATAGCTGCTTTATTCACAGAAGCTGGAAACTGGAAACAACCTAGATGTCCCTCAACCAAAGAATGGATAAAGAAAATGTGGGACAGTTACACCATGAAATATGACCCAGAAAGACAAGCATAGTATGTACTTACTTATAAGTGGATATGATCTATAAAGTATATTCATACTACAATCAATAGATACAGAGAGGCTAATTATCAAAGAGGCCTCAAGGGGGAACCCATCAATTTACCTTTACAAAGGTAGGCATTCTTGCTGTTCAGGACCTTGGCTTAAACACTTGCCCTATATGTCAGTTTAATAACAGAAGGAAAATTCTCTCATTACAATGATGAAAGAGAGGATAAAATAGAAGAGAATTTAGAACTGACTATATATTGTCAAGTTTGAAAAACAATGGAACTGAGTTCGTTTTGCATTGGCATGATCAGATATTTTGCCACCAGTGAGAAAGGCTCACAGGTAAGTTACTTTCTGTTACAGAGCAAATTTTGGAGCTAGTTTTCATACCAAGGTTATATACAATGCCTATCTCAGCAAAAGACAGATGAGGTTGCATTGAAATAGTTCTCTGATACATTGGAGAGCAGGGGTGTGATGCTGTCCATGGAGGTGATGCTTCCATGAAGATATGTTTTTTTCCCCCAAGCATTTCCCTTTCAACCAGATGCAAAAATGAATGTCTGCAACTTTATTTTCCAAAAGCAAAAGTAGCCTAATGGGAGGAGAAGGAAAATGCCAAAAATGATTTTCCTAAAGTGTTTTTGTAATAATCATTTTTCCTTAAACATAAAAGAAATTATACTCATACATCTTACTCTGACTACAGACTGGAAAACTGCTCACGTTGATTATACAGCCAAGAGGAAATGATTACGACGTGCTTCCTTACGACGTGCTCCCTCGGACTTTACTGCATCTTTTCGAAGAAAAAAAAAAAAAACAAACAGAAACTGATGTCAAGAATGTGTTTTTGAAAATGAGTTTTTAGCTTGTGGTATTTTTTGAGTTTAACCATAATCTGCAGATAAAATTAAAAGAAGACATGTATTTGAAAATAAAATAGTTTGTATGTCATTTACTTAGCAATACCATTATGTCAGCCTCCTCTTTTTGGTTTAGATCTATTTATTAGGAGCAATTATTAAGAATAAATGAAATATCAGAATCCCTGGCCTAGATTCACCTAGTTTTGCTTATCATTTTAGCAATACTTTAAATTGGCTATTAAATCTATCTATCTATCTATCTATCTATCTATCTATCTATCTATCTATCATCTATTTATCTATGTGTTGTTCATGAGTGTGTGTGTGTGTGAGAGAGAGAGAGAGAGAGAGAGTGTGTATATGTGCATGTTGTGTACATGTGCATGTGTGCTTACCCATGCATGCACATGTAGTAGTCACAGATGTACATCATACATTTTCCTCTATCATTGTCCACTTTGTTTTGTGAGACAGCATTTCTCATTGAACTCGGAACTTATTGATTCTCCTAGACTGTCTGATGAGCAAGACACCCAAGACTTCATGTCCAGATCTGAGCTTATCAATTTAAACCTCTATAACCATTCCCATTTTTTATAATGTGTGGGATCAGACTCACAGTCCGCACTTCACTCTCTGAGCCATCTCTCCAGCCCATCCAACTTCTGCATTCCCGGGACGGTCTTGCCCCTGTCAGTGAGGGCTTAGTGAGGTTCCTAGCTATTCTAGCAAGTGTGTCAACAAATGAGTGAGTGAGTTAGTGAATGAATGTATGGGTTAGGCAACAATAAATCTTAATAAGAGCTGTAAATGTTAAAAGTGGGAATCGTATTCTTCAGTCACATTGCCTCACTCTGCGACTAATGGCATCTCATCAATCACTCCAGAAACATGCTAAACATCAGTAACTCACACCGATACACAAGTCCAACATGTCTGGAAACTGAGTTAAACATACAAATTTAGAAGGCCTTTTCCAAATTTTGCCTAATTGATTAGACTGTGTCCATGTGTCTAGAGCTTGCTTTTTCTATGTAACAATATATCAATTAGCTTGTTATCTGTTCAAATAAATCCACTGCAGTCTTTTTAAAGGCCGCATAATATTTACTCATATAAGAATAACTTTTATAATCATTCCACAAATTACTAATGAAAAATTCCCTTTGACTTCCACTGTTACAAAATTTAAAAGGGTCTACTATGTGTATTTTCCAGTTAAATGAGATTTTGTGACATGAAATTCTAGTGGATGTTACACTTAATTTATGCTAATTCTTGAATAATTTTGAAAATTATTGTTTATAATTTCTGTACATAGAATGCATGGAGTGAGGAACAGAAGGGAATAAAGTCAGACTAGGTTTTAGAGAAAAGTAATGGAACATAAAAACCACTTATAAATGTCATTTTCATCTGTTTTCTATTGTGTCTTTGGAAATCAGATTAGATCTTACTTTCCTAGTAGTAATGTTAAAATAGTTTATAAATTATTTTCGTGGAGTAGCCCTATGGTATTCGAAACTATCAATCACACTACAAATGCTTTTACTCTTTATATAGACAATAAAAATGCATTTGAATGCCTGTCTAGTTATTTAATGTATTATTTCTGTAGGAGCGTGTCCACATACTCTGAATTGTTTAAAGGAAGAAGGGTCAGACACTGGGTTATGTTTATAGTCTCAGAAATAAGGAAGTTGAAGTAAAAGAATCACAACCTTGAGGTCAGCCATGGCTATGCAGTGAGACCCTGTAGAGCTGTATCAAAGCCTACTCCACTAGAAATTTCCTGAACTCTATGTACATGTAAAGGGGATTTAAATGAAGTTACCATATAATGAAGGAGACAGTGCACCAACTAGTCGTCATTTGTTATCAAGTTAAACCACCAATATGGGTCCCTCCCCTAGACAAATAAATACAAGCAACATATGACTGCTCAAAGAGAGAACTGGCCATTCCCAGGAATGTGCCTCCAATAGGAAGTGCTCAGCCATGATGCCATATACATCAACAACAGAAATGCGAGGGAAAGAAAGAATGGGGAAACTGTGGGAAAGGAGAGGGGAAGACTTAGATATGGCAGTAATTACAGTACAAATATTACAAAAATTTGAAAGAGTAAACTGTAATAGAAAAATCAAGATTGGGGGCTGGTGAGATGGCTCAGCGGGTAAGAGCTCCCGACTGCTCTTCTGAAGGTGATAAGTTCAAATCCCAGCAACCACATGGTGGCTCACAACCATCTGTAACGAGATCTGGCTCCCTCTTCTGGAATGTCTGAGGACAGCTACAGTGTACTTACATATAATAAAATAAAATAAATCTAAAAAAAAAGAAAAGAAAAAAGAAAAATCAAGATCAGCTCTGAAACTGTCAGTGTTTCCTGACTTCAGAAATGTGTAATTCTTCAGAATACCAAAGGAGTTGGTCCTCGGTGGTGGCTTCTGCCTGTGGAGCGCAGGGGTTGCAAGGACAAATGTGTGGAATAAGAATTGCTGTTTGATGACTTGTTTTATAATTTAGACTGAAAACAAGACTGGGAGATGTATCCCGGCGAGGTGAAATAAGGAAGGGAAACTCATAATAGTGAGTCTCTAGAGATGGGCCAGCTTGGAAATTACACTGGAGCCATACAATACAACAGTGAACATTCTAGAAAAGGCTTGTTTCTATTTTGGATCTGATATAAAGAAGGTCCTGGGATGATTTTAAATTGTTTTCATATAAGTTAATATATTAAGATATTTTCATTCAAGACATGTTATCTTAACTCTACAATAATTCACAGTTGTGAAACTTAAATAATTTGGAAATATGTTACAACTTTCTGGTTATACACTTACTTTGTCATTTCGCTCTCTCGCTTTCTTTTATACCTGTGTCTCTTCTTCACCCAAATACTAGAAGGCACATTCATGAAAGAATCCCTGAAACCCAAAAGAATAAGTTGCTTATATATGTCCATATTATTTATCACTTACTGTGTGACTGCGGATACATGCTTCTAGAGTACCAGAGAGCGACCCACACACATGCAAAAAGCAGGAGGACTCAGTGACATAGGAGTACACCTCACATGGATTTCCTCACTTAACTTATTGACGCTAAAGCAACAAGGGTCCGATGTTGCTCATAGCTTGACGAGGGAACTGACAGAAAGTTCTGCTCATGGAAAACTTTCTTCTACAAGTTAGAAAAACATTTTGGCTTCGTTCTGCGCATACATTCTGTTCCAAGGCTTCTTGCTACTGTTTTCTGAATTACTCACTGGTTTGATGAATGGCAGTCACAAGTAGTGCTTTTATTGCAATGTACAGATGTTGATATTTTCCATGATTTTCTTGGAGTAAGTATAGGGCTTTCATGTTGAAAAAAATTCATTTTGGACGTAGTAAAAAATATATCTTAAATTTCTACTTTTCAAAGTTCTATATGCTACTTACTTTTTTAATTCTTATTTTTTTAGAGTTAGTTTGTTTAAGGAACCTGTCTTCCTTAGCGCTGATAGAGAGCAGATGTTGACAACTGGATGAGACTGGGAGGTTTAACGAGAAAAAAAAGAAAAGAACATAGCAATGTTGCAGAGGGTGAGAAGTGATTTGGAATACTTGTGGAAAACAGGGAAGCTCACAGTGTGTTGTGTGTGAAAGAGATGAAAAAAACCAGACAAACTCTTTAAGCTCTCACCTTTCTTACTCTCATTTCTAGCCCTTCTTCTCTCTCTCTCCCTTCCCCCCTCTCACCACGTGGTCATAGCCAACCTCTCTCCCTCTTTCTACCTTCTCTCTTTCTCCCTGCCTTTCTACAATAAAGCTCTAAAACCATTAAAAAAAAAGAAAAGAAAAAATCAGACTTAATGAAGAAAATGTTCTGTGAAATATTTCGTACAGGCTTAGTGAGGATTGCCCATACTTAAATACAATTTAATAGTATATTTAGGGATATTAGTTCCTAAGACTAATAGATCTGGGCCTAGGACTCAATATAAAGCATGGCGTATGGATAAATTCCTTTGAAAAATTTCCAAGGCCTTAATACACCTCTGCATGTTATTTGACCTCTGTGTGCTGTATTGCCAACCATAAGCTTTTAAAATTAGTTCACATCATGTTAAATAATGTTACATTTTCAAGTGGGACTAATGCCTTGTGCATATTTATACAAGCAAATTAACATAAATCTGAATAATTTTCACAGTATTAAAGTGCTTTTCTCTGTGCTGTTATTTAGCTAAAGAATCCTGGTAATTGTACTATGATGTTCATGCAAATATGTTTAAAATCTGGACATTATGCTAAAAGAAAGAACCTCTTTAGGAGGTGGTGGGCTGTCCTTGTAAAAGTACTGGAAGGCTTGGTTTCTGTAACTCACTAAAGTATAAAGATCTTTAGAGCTTTGTGAATGTCCAAGTACATCAGGAGGATATGTGTTTAGCCTGATGAGTTTTAAACAATAGAGTGTAACAAGTGCAAATACTATTTTAATTGGTTTTCTTATTGTCCAGTGCAAAAATGGAATTCACAACATATTTAGTGTTTGCTAATTTGCCCTATTTTTATTTAACCCTTAATGAACTACATTATTTTCTTTCTCTCTTGATTCCTTGATCCTTTCTTCCCTCTCTCTCTCCTTTTCTCCCTCCTTTCCTCCCTCCTTCCCTCCCTCCTTTCTTCCTTGCTTCCTTCCTTCTTTCCCTCCTGTTATGTAATCAAGTCTGGCTTAGAACTCAAAATTCTGCTCCCTCTGCCCACCAAGGGCTAGGATTATAGGTGTAATTACACCACATCAGCCTACAACTTCCTTATTACCTGTATCTATATATCTTTTATATTCAAACTATTTTACATATATCTATATTTTTTTAGTTTTCCAGTGATAACTGGCTTACCTATAAATTTGAAATTTCATATACCACATACTATTAGTTTCTGTGATTGTGTTCCTAATAGAATTTGTGTGGGGAAACAATAATTTAACTAAGTCGTCCATGAATGACTCTCAAAATGATAAAATTAAGTGAGGACTTAAGCTTACAGTGTTTGGGAAAAAATAACTGTGCTTTAGTCATTCTGTCCTTTAGTAATTCTGTCCTTCTGCATCCAGATTTTACGTGGGCACCATTTTACCTATGGGACATTTTAAGTGACTATGTTTATTAGGGTCTATAGCTTTGAGGCAGTCTTATTAACAATGCTATTCCAGTTCCTCACTGTTTCTCCTGTTTTGTTTTTTATCATATTCACAAGTTTTTAAATTTAATGTAGGCCCTAATAGAAATAAATGGCCCCAAAGAAGAGCAGAAGAATTATTTTATTAATTACTTTTCCTGATGGTGTTACCACATACCTATGGGAAACTCTTAGAGGCACAGACATGCGCTTTTGCTCATGGTTTCAGAGGGTTCAGTTTGTATGGCAGGGAAGGCTGGCAGAACAGCACCTTTCACATGGCGGAAGGCCAGGAGTCAGACATATGGGGGATGCCAGTTTTCCTGGCTTTCCCCAGGGAACGTTGCTGTCTGTGTTCTGCATGTGTCCCCTGCTTTAGCTAATCATCTCTGCGAACATTCTCAAGGATCCACCCAGCACTGTGTTTCCTCAGTCAGTAGGCAGTCTTAGACACGGCTGAGCAGACAGTGCAGAGCAGCTGTCAGCCTGCCTTGTGCTCATGCTACTTATTATAGGATTTCTGGAGTAATTGTCAATGCATTCCTTGTGCTCAGAGACTTTCCAGATAGACTCATGGAGCAGTCAAAAGACTCATAGGGAATGAGAAGGATGGAGCTAGAGAGAGAGCCCAGTGGCTAAGACCACTGACTGCTTTTCCAGAGGACGTAGATTCAAATTCCAGCACTCATGAGGGAGCCCACAGCTGTCTGTAAATCTACTTCCATGAGATAAGATGCCCTCTTCTTGCCTCCTGGGCTTTTCATGCATTCGGTGCACAGACAGACATGCTGGCAAAACACCTCCATGCAGAAACATTTTAAAAATAATCCCAAAGGAAAAGAGTTAACCGAAACAAAAATAGTAAATTTTTAGAAAAAATGTAAATTATTGACTATGAAGACATAACCATGTTTACTCTCTACTCCCTGTTTTATGTGCCTTTCTTACAACACTCATGTGCTAGGAATTTCCACTTACAACTGGGCTTGTAATTTTCTTAGGCTAAGTACCTAAAAATGGTTGTACAGAGTGCATGTTGGTTCAGAAAGTGAGAGAAAGACTTTTAAAAAGTTTTAATCAAACTGGACCAATAGCTAAAGAATCTGTTGGGATCTTGGTTTCAGGACTATAAGGTCTACAGAAGTTCTTTTCTAAATGCAAACCTGGGTTCCTCTTTGCTGGTGATAAGAGAGGCTATTTTTATACCCAGATCACTATAGCCCAGAAGCATGCAGTCAGGAGCATTTCATCAGCCCTGCACCGAGTGGCCTGTAACCATGATGTTGTCATCAGTTGGGGGATGGGTGGATCACACTGTATTCTAAGTTGTCTCATCAGCTGTGCAGAACCAAATGCCAATCAATCAATGGGTTCCCACCCCCTTTGGAGCATACTGTAAATCTTTGTAACTTCGTAGCCACTGCAGAATGGTAAGCCGCAGGCAAGGCCATGTGACTCACCTCCCTCGAGAGAGTCATCTGATTCCTGTCAGGCTTTTCTTCCCCCATTCCTCAGCCGGAACTTTCATCCCCTTTTAAAGTCATGGCCTTTCAAGCAGGGGTGAAGTTACACCTGTCAGTAATAAATGTCCCTAGTGATCTCTGTTATTCTGTCATTTCAGCAAAAGAAATTAAAAAGAACTGGATATTCTGTTACATATGCATTTAGCAACAGTTTTTGCACCTTCTCTATGGACTTTTCAATACCTTCTGTCTCTATAACTGCGCAGATTTTTAAACTATTCAGTAAATGTGGGGACATAGGGGAATGATGGAAAAAGCAGGTTCCATGTCAGGGACCCATTATACTTAATAACTGCATAAGACTTACCTGACCAAAGATTTAACACTATACACAATCTAAAACAGAAATCTAGATGTGCCCTTTAGCATACTTGTTCTGTTTAATTTTTCTGTGTTACATTCTGATAAATTTGGTGTTGCCCATAACACCATACACCTGTTCAGCCACTAGTTTATTTATATAGAGAACAAAGTTAATGTTTTATCAAATCCAGGTCACACCTGGGTCAGGACATTAGTAGGAAGCTGAATTCAAGTCAAAATTACATTTTGCACTGGTACTTGAACACCGTTGAGCGCATTTTCTTTGAATGTTTTGAGGACTTGCTATGATAAGTCCCCAAAGTCAGTGAAAGGAAGACTTAAGGCATCATGCATTGATACTGCCCCTCAGCTGGATAGGGCCCGCCCAAGAAACCAGAATAAATTTCATCTTTCCTGCCCATATGAGCCATTATCCCAACAGAAGATTCTCTATTACAAATGTATTTAGGTTGATGTACCTGACTTTCAGGGTACATATTTGATGACTGTTCCACAACTGAACTAAATGAGTCAATGAAAAATTAAAACTCATTCATGACAGTTACGTTCTGAAAAGTCTGGACTCAGGTCTTCTGCAGGTATATCAAATGCTCTTAACTACAGAGCCACCCCTTTGGCCTGGCCATACCGATTCCCTTCCTATCTTCCCAGTTAACTGAAAGGCAGAGCCTAAATCTTAATCAGCTGCACAGACTATCTCACTTTGCTTCTGAAAAAGTCAGCTCCAATGTATGAATTACAAATTTGTAATAAGCTTGTTAGAGAATTAAAACATTTGTAACTTAGAAATTATTTTGTGCCCTATGATTATAGTTTGGGGAATAAAAAAAAAAAACTATTGTCTTTATTTCAGTTGAATTCATAATGGGCCTAAAAATGGGTTACTACTATTTAATATTGTTTTCCAAAATCTATAATCAATTCATTCACATATGCTGTTATTATACAATATGTGTATTAAATTATAACATCTAGCCCTCACATCACCATACCCTCTGTTGTCCCTCATGTCTCACAAGTCCCTCCCCTTTCATGACATTTTGCCATTGTCACTGTCTTATTACTTCCTGAGATCCTCTAAGCCTGACTAGGATCATCCATGTGACCATGGGCTTGCTGCATGGGATTTTAGGTTTGACGTTCTACTTACATGCCTATATTCCAGAAGAACAGGGTGTTGAGAAATGCATTCCCATCATCCACACTGAAATCATGTAGGCTGCCTCTGGAGAGTGAACTCTGAAGGCTAGAATTGGAACTCAGGTTTGGAAAAGTGTGGAAGCTACCTTTCCCTCAGACATCCTCCTCCTCGATTCATTAGGAGGCCGTGCTCTGCAGCTGGCTGCATTTCACAGCTCAGCCATCTCGGCCAAAGGTAGGTAGTGCTTGGACAAACCATGCATGGTTGGGGAGACAAATATTGGTAAAGCTTGCATCTCTCCTCAGTTTATAACTCCGATGACTCTGCCCTGTTCGTCCTTTTCCCTTTGGTGTAAAAATACAGGCAAGAATGCATCTGATCCATTTTCTTCAGTGTATTTTATAGATTGTCATTGGTTTGTAACAACTGTGGAATTGGGCTACGTTATTCAAAGCTGTAGTTTGTACACGTCTACCATTATATTAAAGAACATATGTATTTCATTTTCCCTCAGTTTTTATGTGATAAATCTCACATTTGTGTTAAATTTCCTCCCACAGAAGGTTGACATTGACTTCTATAGAAAATGGCTATACTTTCAAGGCTACTAAGCAGATTGTGATTAAAATTATCCAACAATATAAGTTTTAAGGGGTGATTGAAAACACAAAGAACTGTTATTCCTGAAAGACAGTGTCCTGGGAGGTGCATTGCCATGAGTGATAAGGAGCTGCCCCTAGTACCCTGTATTTAACAGAGATGACAGACAGCCCATGTACACTACAAAAAATAAATAAATGTCTACCTGCTAATTATATTTTAAATACCACATTAAAATACCACTGATTTTTATCAATGGTAAATTGTATTAACTTTTATGCATATTTTAATGGCATGCTTTCTTGATAAACCATGTTTTAATTACATTAATTCTGTCTTGCTATTTCTATAGCCAACATATTTTAACTAATACTGGAAAAAGAAAGATGCTGACATTTAGCAACATAGAACTTAGTTATCCAGACTTTGTGAACTCTGCCTTGGGCTTAGAAGACTACAGACTGTCAGAGAGGAGAATGTAAAACCAGTGAGTGGCTATCTAAGGGTATATTTGACAAACATTTTTGTTCATTGGCTAGGCACACAGTCATATGGAAGCAGACTGACATAAATGTAAACACCAATGCATGTACTTTTTATATCTTGGGTTATTAGAGCTCAGATTTAAGAGCAAAGATCTGACACTATTATAATGTTTAAGTAGGTTTATCTGCAAGGTTAAGAAGCTGACAGCATCTAAGATCAGCAGTATCTTAGAACTACTTTATGTCTTTCATGGTCCACTAAGCAACTGCTATAAGAACCATAGGCATTACTAAGTAAACTTTATTTAGTGAAACTACATTATAGTTCTTGATTATAAAATAGTTTCTGTGCCCACAACCTTCACAGTATACTTTGATGGTCATCCTTAGCTACAGTCCTTCAGCTGTTCGAGGACTGATTATATCAATCAGTGGCAGATCACCTCATTCTACCAACCTCCAGGGAAAGAGTTGTATTTAATTATTTTAGTCTACATCACTCAAGACATATAAAAAACCCACGTCATTTAAACTTATTACAAGTATATCATATCTTATTTCTACATAAATCTTTCACTTACATGTCTTCATGAGCAAACTACAGTTTTATCTGTGTATATTTGGACAGTGAGTCCAGAACCGCATCAAGCAACTCTTCTTTGTAAACTTTGGGCCTTCACTCAGCCCACAGACAGGTGGAGTTATTAGGCTATGAATACTAATACTTAGAATAATAAATGACTAAAATGATCAAAGTTTTTCTACATTGAATTTTATATATTATACAACAAACTATAAACATAAGTATTTGAATACCCTCAAGCCGAAGAGACTATTGATATGTTCAAGTCACCGTATTATTTTATTTATTTATTTATTTATTTATTTATTTATTTATTGAGACAGGGTTTCTCTGTGGAGCTCTGGCTGTCCTGGAACTCACTCTGTAGACCAGGCTGGCCTCGAACTCAGAAATCCACCTGCCTCTGCCTCCAGAGTGCTGGGATTAAAGGCATGCACCACCACTGCCTGGCTTATTTTTATAATAAAGCAGTCACAGTGACTATAGCAAAGTGACATTTCCAAGACCCCAAGTCATGCAGGCAGGACTCCTATACCCAGGTCGCACCCATCCAGTCTTGTGGCATGTTCTCCTGGGAGGCTTGAGCATATGTATTCAGCCATCTCAGTCTGGGTGAGGTGTTCATGGTCCCATTAGATGAGTCAAATAAGAAGTCCAAATATCCCTTTGGATGATTTTGTGCAGTGGTAAGAAAATGAACCGATAATGGAGCATCTTATGAGATATAAAATAAGATATGTTTATATGCATATGCATTATGTGTAATATGCTACTTAAGCATTCTGAATACCACTTCTTTAATAAGTTAACAGTACTAACAATGATGCTGTAATGCCAAATAAACCCTCACATCATAATTTGGATAGTTATCTGTTTTTATACAAAATCAATTGTGAGTAATTTTTGATTTAGCTGTTCTTACTATCAGAACTTTATTGGAAAAATAATTGATGAAATGTATAAGTGAGAATATTAGAAAATAAAGTGGCAAAAGTAAAAACATGGCAATAGCTACATAGGTCATCATTGTTTGAACATTTTTAAAAATAATGGAATTGTGTATATCAGTTGGGTCCTTCTGGGGACATAACAGAAAGCTGATTCTGACAGGACGGGCTGGGAGAGCTGTCGTCTTTTTTGCCAGGCAGTTTCCATGACATGTTCTATGTTTCCCTAGAACTGTTTTATACCATCACTAGCATACATTCAACAGTTATCAACTGAATCTTGCCCATCCAATTATTTTGAAAGACATTCCTTATGTACAAATAAAATACACTGAGATGAGAAAACTTGAAGCCATAGAAATGAAACAGCCTAAGAATGTGCACAGACTGAAGAGCAGGATGATTACAGAAATGCCTGCTATGTGGAAATGACACTTCAGGGTAAGATACTTGTACCATCAAGATATTGTCTAACAAAAAGCATCACTTGATATGTTTGTTCAGCATCTGTCAACTCAAGAAGAATCTATTTAGTAACTACAGCCCAAAAGATCTTCTCCAGACACTTACTGTTGGCTATGACAGTTGGCTTGATTTGCTGACTTGAAATATGCTTACCTACATGCTGTTTCTTTAGAGGTTTCTAGGAATGTAGTACGATGGTTTACATTATCTCTTTCTTCATTATTTTGTGCCAAGCTGGAATGGATAGACTTGGTCATCATGTTCTTGGATGTTCATCTTCCATCGTGAAAATGACTCATTTTCAATGATTACTTTTCAGATCCCATAAAAACACATTGCTACATAAGTGTAAAATGGCACAATATCTCCAAATATTGAGATAAAAAACTGACATAGGTATGTGGGGACAAGTTTCAGATATGTGCACATACAGTCTAACTAGTTTGACTTTGTTATTATGCTTAGATTGGATGCTTGACATTTAGATTAATTACATTTATGGGAAAATGCATAAGGTAATCCACTGCACACTTTTGATTCAACATAGTAACTAGTAATTCAACTTAGATATGCAATATAGTAATTAGGACTGTGCAGTCCATTTACAGACACAGGGTCTTCAGGATTGAATATGTCCCTACACTTGTTTGTAACATAGTATGATGTGTGGTTGTTTATGAATAGCTAATCAATGAATGATTCCTGAGATACCAAAAGAGTAGCAGGCTGAGAAGGGATGTATGTTGTGATGTCAGGATGGTGTGATTCTGAGAGAAATGTTCTGCTTGCTGGCATAGTTGATGAAGATTTCTCTGAAGACTCCATGGCTGAACACCACAGTGACATAATGATGTTCATAGAAACAGCTTTGAAACAAATCTTACAGAGTTTTATTTTGGGTTTTCTGTTTGCCCAATGATTGTGTAACTTTAAACAATGTTATGATTACTTTAGGGTAGAGGTTTAATGTGTGATACCACGCTGACGAGTGCAGGTCAGTGTCTTTATTCCCTGCTCATCTAGTTAGTTAATTCTGTGGGGTCAAGTTAGTAAACTTTACACTGAATGACAATGTCTTCAGTTTCTTTTTCTCTTTTGATCTGTTCCCTCATGAAGACTGCAGAGCACCAACTTTTGAAGGAAAAACATTTGGGTTCAAATTCTGATATGCAGTCTGTATAGACTGTCGTATACAGCCATGAGATTGTCATCAACTAAACATCTATGAACCTAGTCTCTCTCTCTCTCTCTCTTTTTTTATTCCACTTTAAGGTTTGGTTTATTAAACAAGCAGCATGAAGAGTGACAGGCAGACCTTGAGTCTCGGCCTCCTGAAGCTTCTGTTTTTCTGACTGCACATACTACGTTCTGCCTTTGTCAATAGTTCTCTCATTAATCTTTTAATCACCAGGGTGACCGTTCACAGACTGTCCAGACCTTTTACAGAGACTGATGCTGTTCTAGTAACTCTCCTTAGTGAGTACTTGCAGTAAAGTCTTTCTCTCCTTCAAGCATTGTCTCAAATATTTGGTATTTCATGAGAAAAATAGAAACTTTGAAAAGAGATTTTAAGTACAAATGAAAGGCCACATTCATTTACTCTAATTTCCCCATTTGAGGATAACTTCTTACCTTTTCCCAGTGTGTAGGCTTGTGCCACTAGACACACTCAAATGAGCAGTTATATGTTTTAAAAGAAGAATTAAATATAAGATTCTTTTAAAAGTGTCTTTTTATTGGGGAGGCAGAGAATCTGCTAGACCAGGAGCACAGGTCCCTTCTGGTCGGCGCCAGTGCCAGGTACCTTGGGTGCAGGGTCTGCAAACAACCCCATGGTCCTTAGAGGACTCTGCACACGATCTTGGGACCACTGCTGAGTGGAACACAGCTTCTGTTCCAGTCTGATCTCCGGACCTGAGACAGCATTGTGGAAGTGGAGGATCGGCCAGACCAGGGGCACGGGTCCCTTCCAGTAGGCCCCAGCGCCAGGTCACCTTGGGCACAGGGTCTGTGCACACCCCACGGTCCCTAGAGGACTCTCCATGTGATCTTGGGTCCACTGGTGAGTGGAGCACAACATCTGTTCCAGTCTAATCACGTGGGACCTGAGACAGCATTAGGGACTCAGAGAATAAGCCAAACCAGGGGCACAGGTCCCTTCCGGTCGGTACCAGTGCCCGGTCATCTCTGGGGCAGGGTGTGCGCACACCCCCACAGTCCCTAGAGGACTTTCCACATGTTCTTGGGACCACTGACCATACAACTTCAAAATCCTCAAAGGAGACACCACTCTCAGGCACTCTAACACACCCTGGATATTAGGACAAGAGTATCCCAGGATAACAGGAGGAGGGTCACACCAGTATTCCAGGGTCTCAGTGGAATTTGACTGCCAAGAACTCAGACACACCCAGAATATCAGGTTCACAGGAGCCCACAAAGGATCACAGTGAAAGCTGGACTCAGATGAGTCTAGAATCAACTAGGATTATAAGAAGGACAGGCTGCAATCAGATATATTGAGGACAGTAAGCACCTGAGATAATGAGATGGCAGGAGGCAAGCATAAGAACAGAAGCAACAGAAACCAGGGTTACTTGGCATCATCAGAACAAAATTCACCCACCATAGCAAGTCCTGGATACACCATCACAACAGAAAAGCAAGACATGGATCTAAAGTCACTTCTCATGATAATGATGGAGGGCTTTAAGAAGGAATTACAGGAAAACACAGGTAAACAACTAGAAGCATTTAAAGAGGAAACACAAAAATCCCATAGAGAGATACAGGAAAACAATACCAAATGGGAGATGGAATTGAACAAAACCATCCAGGATATAAAAATGGAACTAGAAACAATATAGAAAACCCAAAAGGAGATAACCCTGGAGATAGAAACCATAGGAAAGAAATCAGGAACCATAGATACAAGCATCAGCAACAGAATACAAAGAGATCTCAGGTGCAGAAGATTCCATAGGGATCATAGACACAACAATCAAAGAAAACACAAAATGCAAAAAGATCCTAACTCAAAATATCCAGGAAATCCAGGACACGATGAGAAGACCAAACCTATGGATAATAGGAGTAGATGAGAATGAAGATTCTCAACTTAAAGGGCCAGCAAATATCTTCAACAAAATTATAGAAGAAAACTTTCCATACCTAAAGAAAGAGATACCCATAAACATACAAGAAGCCTACAGAACTCCAAATAGACTGGACCAGAAAAGAAATTCCTCCTGACACATAATAATCAGAACAACAAATGCACTAAATAAGGGCAGAATATTAGAAGCAATAAGGAAAAAAGTCAAGTAACATATAATGGCAGGCCTATTAGAATTACTCCAGACTTCTCACCAGAGACTATGAAAGCCAGAAGATCCTGGACAGATGTTATACAAACACTAAGAGAACACCAATGCCAGCCCAGGTTACTATACCCAGCAAAACTCTCAATTACCATAGATGGAGAAACCAAAGTATTCCATGACAAAATCAAATTCACACAATATCTTTCCACGAATCCAGCC
Source organism: Mus minutoides (assembly GCA_902729485.2). NCBI lineage: Eukaryota > Metazoa > Chordata > Mammalia > Rodentia > Muridae > Mus > Mus minutoides. Next base: position 47,681 of record LR749749.1, read on the forward strand.
CTTCAAAGGATAATAACGGAAAAACACCAATACAAGGATGGAAACTATGCCCTAGAAAAAGCAAGAAAGTAATCCTTCAACAAACTTAAAAGAAGACAGCCACAAGAACAGAATCCCACCTCTAGCAACAAAAATGACAGGAAGCAACAATTACTTTTCATTAATATCTCTTAATATCAATGGACTCAATTCCCCAATAAAAAGACATAGACTAACAGACTGGCTACACAAACAGGACCCAACCTTTTGCTGCTTACAGGAAACACACGTCAGGAAAAAAGAAAGACACTACCTCAGAGTGAAAGGCTGGTTTGAGCTTTACTAAAGTCTTTAATTTCTTTCTTTATTTCTTCCTTGACCAAGGTATCATTGAGTAGAGGGTTGTTCAGTTTCCTCGTGAATGTTGGTGTTCTGTTATTTATGTTGTTATTGAAGATCAGCCTTAGTCCATGGTGATCTGATAGGATGCATGGAACAATTTCAATATTTTTGTATCTGTTGAGGCCTGTTTTATGGCCAATTATATGGTTAATTTTGGAGAAGGTGCCATGAGGTGCTGAGAAGAAGGTATATCCTTTTGTTTTAGGATAAAATGTTCTGTAGATATCTGTTAAATCCATTTGTTTCATAGCTTCTGTTAGTTTCACTGTGTCTCTGTTTAATTTCTGTTTCCAGGATCTGTCCATTAATGAGAGTGGGGTGTCCCACTAGTCTCCCACTATTATTGTGTGAGATGGAATGTGTGCTTTCAGCTTTACTAAGGTTTCTTTAATGAATGTGGCTGCCCTCCCATTTGGAGCATAGATATTCAGAATTGAGAATTCCTCTTGGAAGATTTTACCTTTGATGATTATGAAGTGCCCCTCCTTCTCTTTTTTGATAATTTGGGGTTGAAAGTCAATTTTATTTGATATTAGAATGGCTACTCCAGCTTGTTTCTTCAGAACGTTTGCTTTTATATTCTTTTGTTTTAGGATAAAATGTTTAATGAAAATGAAGCCACAACATGCTCAAACTTATGGGACACAATGAAAGCATTCCTAAGAGGTAAACTCATAGCTCTGAGATTCTCCAAAAAGAAACTAGAGAGACTATACACTAGCAGCTTGACAGCACATCTAAAACCTCTAGAACAAATAGAATCAAATTCACCCAAGAGCAATAGATGGCAGGAAATAATCAAACTCAGGGGTGAAATCAACCATGTGAAAACAAAAAGAACTATTCAAAGAATCAATCAAACCAGGAGCTGGTTCTTTGAGAAAGTCAACAAGATAGATAAAGACTTACTTAGCCAGAATCACTAGAAGGCACAGGGACAGCATCCTAATTAACAAAATCAGAACTGAAAAGGGAGACATAACAACAGATCCCGAGGAAACCCAAAACACCATCAGGTCCTTCGACAAAAGGCTATATTCAAAAAAAATTGAAAAATCTGGATGAAATGCATAACTTTCTAGACAGATACCAAGTTCCAAAGTTAAACCAGGATCAGATTAATGACATAAACAGCCCTATATCTCCTAATAGAAGCAGTCATTAATAGTCTCCCAACCAAAAAAGCCCAGGACCAAATGGGTTTAGTGCAGAGTTCTATCAGACCTTCAAAAAAGACCTAATTCCAGTTCTTCTCAAACTATTCAACAAAATAGAAACTGAAGGTACACTACTCAATTCATTCTATGAAGCCACAATTACTCTGATGCCTAAACCACATAAAGACACAACAAACATAGAGAACTTCAGACCAATTTCCCTTATGAATATCAATGCAAAAATAATAAAATTCTCACTAACCGAATCCAAGAACACATCAAAACGATCATCCATCATGACGAAGTAGGCTTCATCCCAAGAATGCAGGGATGGTTTAATATACGGAAATCCATCAACACAATCCATTATGAAAACAAACTCAAAGATAAAAACCACATGATCAACTCTTTAGATGCTGAAAAAGCATTTGACAAAATCCAACACCCATTCATAATAAAAGTCTTGGAAAGATCAGGAATTCCAGGCCCATACCTAAACATAATAAAAGCAATCTACATCAAATCAGTAGCCAACATCAAACTAAATGGAGAGAAGCTGGAAGCAATCCCACTAAAATCAGGGACTAAGCAAGGCTGCCCACTTTCTCCCTACCTATTCAATATAGTACTTGAAGTACTAGCCAGAGCAATTCCACAACAAAAGGAGGTCAAGGGGATACAAATTGGAAAGGAAGAAGTCAAAATATCACTATTTGCAAATGATATGATAGTATATATAAGTGACCCCCAAAACTCCACCAGAGAACTCTAAACCTGATAAACAGCTTCAGTGAAGTAGCTGGATATAAAATTAACTCAAACAAATCAATGGCCTTTCTCTATACAAAGGATAAATGGGCTGAGAAAGAAATTAGGGAAACAACACCCTTCACAATAGTCACAAACAATATAAAATATCTTGGTGTGACTCTAACTAAGGAAGTGAAAGATCTGTATGATAAGAACTTCAAGTCTCTGAAGAAAGAAATTGAAGAAGTTCTCAGAAGATGGAAAGATCTCCCATGCTCATGGATTGGCAGGATCATTATAGTAAAAGTTGCTATCTTGCCTAAAGCAATCTACACATTCAATGCAATCCCCATCAAAATTCCAATTAAATTCTTCAATGATTGAGAAATGGGTATTTGCAAGTTCATCTGGGATAACAAAAAACCTAGGATAGCAAAAACTCTTCTCAACAATAAAAGAACCTCTTTTGGAATCACCATGCTTGACCTCAAGCTGTACTAGAGAGCAGTTGTAATAAAAACTGCATGGTACTGGTACAGTGACAGACAGGTAGATCAATGGAATAGGACTGAAGACCCAGAAATGAATCCACACACCTATGGTCACCTGATCTTTGACAAGAGATCTAAAATTATCCAGTGGAAAAAAGACAGCATTTTCAACAAATGGTGCTAGCACAACTAGCGGCTATCATGTAGAAGACTGGGAATTGATCCATTCTTATCTCCTTGTACTAAGGTCAAGTCTAAGTGGTTTAAGGAACTCCACATAAAACCAGAGACACTGAAACTTATAGAGGAGAAAATGGGGAAAAGCCTCAAAGATATGGGCACTGGGGAAAAATTCCTGAATAAATCAGTTATGGTGTGTGATGTAAGATCAAGAATTGACTAATGGAATCTCATAAAGTCGCAAAGCTTCTGTAGGCAAAAGATACTGTCAATAAGACAGAAAGGCCACCAAAAGATTGGAAAAGGATCTTTACCAATCCTAAATCAGATGGGGGACTAATATCCAATATATATAAAGAACTGAAGATGGTGGACACCAGAAAATCAAATAATCCCATTAAAAAATGGGGCACACAGCTAAACAAAGAATTCTCAACTGAGGAATACCAAATGGCTGAGAAGCACCTAAAAAAAGTGTCCAACATCCTTAATCATCAGGGAAATGCAAATCAAAACAAGCCTGAGTTTCCTTCTCACACCAGTCAGAATGGCTAAGATCAAAAATTCAGGTGACAGCAGATGCTGGCGTGGATGTGGAGAAAGACGAACACTCCTCCATTGTTGGTGGGATTGCAAGCTTGTACAACCAGTCTGGAAATCAGTCTGGAGGTTCCTCAGAAAATGGGACATAATACTACCAGAGTATCCTGAAATACCTCTCCCAGGCATATATCCAGAAGAGGTTCCAACTGGTAATAAGGACACATACTCCACTATGTTCATAGCAGCGTTATTTATAATAGCCAGAAGCTGGAAAGAACCCAGATGGCCCTCAATAGAGGAATGGATACAGAAAAATGGTACATTTATGCAATGGAGTACTACTCTGCTATTAAAAACAATGAATTTATGAAATTCCTAGGCAAATGGATGGATGTGGAGGGTATCATCCTGAGTGAGATAACCCAATCACAAAAGAACTCACATAACATGTACTCACTAATTAAGTGGATATTAGCCTAGAAACTTAGATTACCCAAGATACAATTTGCAAAGCACGTGAAATGCATGAAGAATGAAGACCAAATTGTGGACACTTCGCCCCTTCTTAGAATTAGGAACAAAGCACACATTGAAGGAGTTACAGAGATCATGTGTGGAGCTGAGACAAAAGGATGGTCCAACCAGTGACTGCTGCAGCTGGGCCTCCATCCCATAATCAGCCTCCAAAGCAGACACTATTGCATATGCCAGCAAGATATTGCTGAAAGGGCCCTGGTATAGCTGTCTTGTGTGCGGCTATGCTATTGCCTGGCAAACACAGAAGTGGATGCTCACAGTCAGCTATTAGAAGGAACACAGGGTTCCCAATGGAGGAGCTAGAGAAATTACTCAAGGAGTTTAAGGGATCCACAACCCTTTAGGTGGAACATTATGAACTAAACAGTACCCCTAGAGCTCTTGTCTCTAGATGCATTTGTAGCAGAAGATGGCCTATTTGGCCATCATTGGGAAGAGAGGCCTCTTGGTCATGCAAACTTTATATGCCCTAGTACAGGGGAACACCAGGGCCAAGATGTGGGAGTGGGTGTGTAGGGGAGCAGGGCAGGGAATGGGGGAGGGTATAGGTTACTTTCGGGATAGCATTTGAAATGTAAATGAAGAAAATATCTAATAAAAATTGGAAAAAATAAAAAAAAATGAAAGTGTCTTTTGTTCACCAGATAAAATATTTAATTATCAATGGATAAAAATTCTGTCTTACTCAAGCTATATTCAAAATAAGTATCTTAATGCTAAGGTTCTTTTAAGAAATGTTCCATCCCAATTCTTTTTTCTAAACCAAAAACTCATCTCTTGCTTTAGGAAAACTACTCAGCTAGAGGTTAGAAGGGTCAATATTCTTTCTTTTTTCTTCCCATTTTTATTAGATCTTTTCTTCATTTACATTTAAAATGTTATCCCAAAAGTCCCCTATACCCTCCCTGAAGGGTCAATATTTTATTGAGTTTAAAGATAGATCATCATAAACATGGACTGAGCATCTGACACAAGTCAAACACTGTTCAGAAATTGCAAATTCTTGGATGAGTAAGACAAGATGATTTTCATAAAGGTTTAATTGTGTATATAAAACTGTTTATAATTAATTTAAAAACAACCAAAATAAAGCAGCACCTTAAATTCTTCAACTGACCCATGAACCAATTACTAGGCCATAGAGAGAGGAACGTATTTAACTTGATTATTAAAAAGCTAGACATTTTCATGCTACTGACGAAGTAAGGAGTGCTAAAGAGAATATATTGAGGGGGAAAGGCAAAGCATTTTGGATAGAGGATCAAGCAGAATGAAAGACTCCTTGTCATCAAATGCTATGTTGTTTTAGTTTTGTTAGTGGTCAGAGAAGGCAAGTAAATTCCAAGAAAACAAGCTGAGACAATCACTGCATAGGAACATGGCAGTCTATATGATGTACTCTGAACTCTACAGAGGGGTTTTTCCTCCTTTAGATTAACACAAATACTTTTGTTTGCTTGTTTTCCTTGTTTCTATTTTATGGTTTTAATATAATCAATGTCCATTCACTGGCTAGTCAGACCAGATGATATTGATTACCATTGTGTCTAATTTAATTGTGACAAAATGTCTTTGATTGGATTAAAAAAGTATACTGAAATCTTTTTAAAAATAATTTTATACTATCCAGTGGATAAAAGACAGCATTTTCAACAAATGGTGCTGGCACAACTGGCAGTTATCATGTAGAAGAATGTGAATTGATCCATTCTTATCTCCTTGTACAAAGCTCAGGTCTACCTGGATCAAAGACCTCCACATAAAACCAGAGACACTTATATTTATAGAGGAGAAAGTGGTGAAAACCCTTGGAGATATGGGCACAGGGGAAAAATTCCTAAACAGAACAGCAGCGGCTTGTGCTGTAAGATCAAGAATTGACAAATGGGACCTCATGAAATTGCAAAGCTTCTATAAGGCAAAAGACACTGTCAATAAGACAAAAAGCCACCAACAGATTGAGAAAGGATTTTTACCAATCCTAAATCTGATAGGGGACTAATATCCAATATATACAAAGAGCTCAAGAAGCTGGACTCCAATAAAATCAAATAACTGCATTAAAAATTGGGATACAGAGCTAAACAAAGAATTCTCAACTGAGGAATACCAAAAGGCAGAGAATACCTGAAAAAAATGTTCAACATCCTTAATCATCAGGGAAATGCAAATCAAAACAACCTTGAGATTCCATCTCACTCCTGTCATAATGTCTAAGATCAAAAACTCAAATGACAGCAGATGCTGGCGAGGATGTGGAGAAAAAGGAACACTCCTCCATTGCTGGTGGGATTGCAAGCTGGTACAACTACTCTGGAAATCAGTCTAGAGGTTCCTCAGACAACTGGACATAGTACTACTGAAAGATCCAGCAATACCTCTACTGGGCATATTCCCAGAAGATATTTCAACTGGTAATAAGAACACATGCTTCACTATGTTCATAGCAGCCTTACTTATAATAGCCAGAATCTGGAAAGAACCCAGATGTCCCTCAACAGAGGAATGGATATAGAAAATGTGGTACATTTACATAATGGAGTACTACTCAGCTATTAAAAACAATGAATTTATGAAATTCTTGGGCAAATGGATGTATCTGGAGGAAATCATCCTTAGTGAGGTAACTGAATCACCAAAGAAGTCACTTGATGTGCACTCACTGATAAGTGGTTATTAGCCCAGAAACTTAGAATACCCAAGATACAACTTGCAAAACACAAGAAAATCAAGAAGAAGGAAACCAAAGTATGCATACTTCATTCCTTAGAATAGAGAAGAAAACACACATGAAAGGAGTTACAGAGACAAAGATTGGAGCTAAGACAAAAGGATGGGCCATCCAGAGACTATCCCACCCTGGGATCCATCCCATAATCAGCCACCAAATCCAGACACTATTGCATATGCCAGCAAGATATTGCTGAAAGGACCCTGATATAACTATCTCGAGTGAGGCTATGCCATTGCCTGGCAGACACAGACGGGGATGCTCACATTCATCTATAGGATGGAACACAGGGCCCCCAATGGAGGCGCTAGAGAAATTACCCAAGGAGTTGAAGGGGTCTACAACCCTTTAGGTGGAACAACAATATGAACTAAACAGTACTCCCAGAGCTCGTGTCTCTAGATGCATATGTAGCCAAAGATGGCCTAGTTGGCCATCATTGGGAAGAGAGGCCCCTTGGTCTTACAAACTTTATATGCCCCAGTACAGAGGAATGCCAGGGCCAGGAAGTGGGAGTGGGCTGGTGGGGGAGCAGGGCAGGGGGAGGGTATAGGTTACTTTCAGGATAGCATTTGAAATGTAAATAAAGAAAATATCTAATAAAAATACTCTAAAATAATTTTATTCTTAAGTATATTAATTTCAGTAGCTTTTATAAATGTTCTTATCAATATGGACCAGCAGTTTTGGTTGGGATAGCATAGAGGATTCATACATAAATTTAAACTTCTGCTCCCAACAGTAGAAGAAAATGATAAAAGGTAAAGTGTTACAGACATCAGACTTGAAAACAAAGTCAAAAACTGCAAATATCTAAAACCACAATCTAGTTGCAGTGACTGGGCCTAAAAATGTTGAATGGGACACTTGGAAATAGAATCAATGGGCTTATTAATATATGATGCCTAAGAGTTAAAATTATTCTTAACCAAGATAGTCACATGCAAGGATTGCAGATTATGAGTCTGATTATGATTCTCAGACTATTATTACCTCATACAATAGTGTGATACAGAACAATGAGAAGCCCAAGATATCCTTGTTTAGCTGTAGAAACTTGGTTATGTTGTCCATTGGCTTAGTGTTGCAATTTGTTGTCAGGGCTATCATAGTGAGGAAAGGAATATTTTAATTATTTGATGATAAATTTACTCATCATGCTAAGTGATAACTAATATTCTGAAGCATTAAAATGCCTCATAATAGCTGAGAGACAGAGGAAAGCTTCCTTTCATGGAAATAGGCTTGCAATTTATGGTTGAAAAGGATGTGAGCAATCTTAAAGAAAAAGAAACTCTTAATATCAAATTAACTTTACTGAGCCTTGTATGTTCATGCTTGCCAGCTACTCCAGCACTAGGGGGGCAAAGTTAGGAAAGTTGTGAATTTGAGGCCAGCTTAGGCTACATAGCTAACAAGGCAATGTTCACAAACAAACAAACAAAAATAACAGCAACAAAAACCAAGCAAACAAATGAAATCAATTTTATGGGAAAGCCTAATATTTCTGAATAACATTAAAATAATCATGAGGTAAAAAGGGCAGGCAGAAAAGGGAAATAAACCAGCATGCATAGCTTAAGTGGAGAATAACTTGGACCAGATGTTAGAATAGGCTCTTGTGACCATCTCCCTTCAGGAGTAGCCTCAGGAAGGTCTCTGCAAACAGGCAGACAGAAACACTGCTAACGTCACACTTAGCAGAATGCAGTGGGAAGGAGATATAGAAAGGAAGCTTCACCCACTCCACCCCTATTCCCTAGGCAGTGTGGTGCTGTGGTTATCACCTCCAAAGAAGAAAGGGGCACATAGGACGTTAGCACAGTGTATCCCATACCAGCTAACGTCATAACTCTGGGAAAGGGACTGGTGGTGATGGGACGGAGGAGATAGGATTTGAAGGGAGAAAAGAGAGGGAGAGTGTGGAGAGATATATTTAGTGTCTGTGTATGAAACTGCCAAATAGCAAGGTTAATTTAAAAGGAAAAATAAAATTAAAGAAAACATTGATACTCACTGAACTAAATACTATAAAAGAGAAATACACATTGCATGGTTCCTGACTATACTTCTTTCTTACTTTGTAATCATTTACTACCAAGCAAGCATCTTTTCTTTTATTCTTCTATTATAATCCTAGTAGTTGCAGAATTTAAGATTAAGTCTTTTATTCATGATGTATTTAATTTTTCTTGCAGTATTGAAGTATGGCTATTGCCCTGTAAATAAAAATCCCTTGCTGGAACCTGAGCCTGGTTCTATATGGCCAACCTACAGCCTTAAAGAATATATAGTTTTTGTTTCCAAGTCACCAAATTTGTAATAACTTAATTCTAACAGCCCAAATATATAAGGTAAATTTTTTCATTATGATATAAATATTTTGTTATGAAAATTTCTTTCTAGTATTCATATTGTTTAAAAATTATTTCTTTTTCACTAGACAAAGTCTAACTATTTTTTTATAAGTAAAACTCACTCATTTCTCCTTTCAATTGATTCATTCATTAAATAAAGTTATTGTGCTCAACAACTATTATAAGCTAGGCCATTACTACTTGCTGTTTATAAAATTTTGCATGCTATCAGCAAATAACCAGATACCCTGGAAATTAAAGAACCATGGGAAAAACTTACAATAAGAAAGAAAGAAAGAAAGAAAGAAAGAAAGAAAGAGAGAGAGAGAGAGAGAGAGAGAGAGAAAGAAAGAAAGAAAGAAAGAAAGAAAGAAAGAAAGAAAGAAAGAAAGAAAGAAAGAAAGAAAGAAAGAGTGTGAATCTAACCCTGAAAGAAATCAACATCAAAAACACTGGTGTGTGAATTACATAGTAACCACACACACACACACACACACACACACACACACACACACACACACAGGAGCATGAGGAAAACCCTGGTGTGTGCAGTGTTACATAGTAACCACACAGGTGAGTATATCAACATTTGTTACTTCTCATATGTGAAAATAATCTTTGGCACTAATTTTCAAGTTTCTGTGAGTGTGTTCCACATTTAAATACAACAGAAATAAGAGAAAAATATATTCTCAGATAAGTACAAGTTTATAGTGTTTAAAGAATGCCACCAATGAGGGTTCCAAAATCAATTTATTTCATTAGTGAAAGAAAGAATTCAAAACTCATTCTCTTAATGAATAATGCAACATTATTAAGCATGATCTATATTGTTTTGAAAAAAAACACAATATAAGGGTTTTCCTCATGCTCCTGTGTGTGTGTGTGTGTGTGTGTGTGTGTGTTTACTATGTAATTCACACACCAGTGTTTTTGATGTTGATTTCTTTCAATATAAGAAATACACAATATTGCATGAGTGACTTACTTGACATCACAATGACATAAAATGATATTGAAAAAATTAAATAATCATTCAATTCTCTTTAGTATATCTTTTTCTTCTTAAAATTGATAAAAAAATTTTAAATGTTTTTCATCTTACACTTCCAGCTAACAGCCCATCACTGAGAGAAGTCAGGTCAGGACCTCAAGCAGGGCAGGGATACTGAGACAGGAGCTGATGCAGAGCTGGGATACTGAGACAGGAGCTGATACAGGACAGGGATACTGAGACAGGAGCTGATACAGGGCAGGGATACTGAGACAGGAGCTGATACAGGGCAGGGATACTGAGACAGGAACTGATACAGAGCTGGAATACTGAGAAAGGAGCTGATACAGGACAGGGATACTGAGACAGGAGCTGATGCAGACCATGGAGAAGCGCTGCTTTTCAGTGTCCTCTCCATGACTTCCTTTGCTTTCTTAGAGCACCCAGGACCACCAGCCCAGGGGTGGCACCACCCACAGTGAGCTGGGTCTTCTTGCATCAATCATTAACCACTAGAATCTACCCCATGCTTGACCATGGGTCAATCTCAAAGCAGCATTTTATCAGCTGAGATTTTCTCTTTCAAAATGACTTTAGCTTATGTCTAAGTTGACATAAAAAGTAGGCAGCACAATTGACTCCTTGTCATAGTGCCATCCTTTCACTTGTCAGTTCCACCATGGGTAAATTTAAGACACTATTATGTCAACAGATATGGCTTGAAGATACAATGAAAAGAGCGTATGCTCTATTTCATAAATGCTTACTAATTTTGTAAATGTTCAAAAAAGTCTACCTTAGCTTCAGTTAGAGTAAGGGAATCTGGTCTCGAGTATTGATCTTGCAGTGACTAGATCATGGAAATATTCTCAGAAGTACAGTCACATTGCATTTAGAGATTGGATTGTGGTTTTGGAAGATAGCACCATGAACTTACAGTACTCTTTAATTGTTTCATTATATTTTGATTGACAAAGAGTTCCATCTAGTGATTGACAGATTAAGTAGAATTTGCTGAAATATAAAACATGTAACTCTGTCTAACATGAAGTGAATAATTTTGACCTAGTGAAATAATCATAATATTATGTAGTTCACTTAAGTCATTAGAAATCATTTTCATTCTGCCTCCTAGAGGAATCAAATAAAAGGAATTAAATATATGATACAATGTCTAATCCAAAGATTGTACTTTTGTTAATACATGCACTGTATCTTGGTCTAGCTTTATAATGTGGTCTAATTTATGTGTAAACCATAAAATTCTGTGACTTAAAATTTTAAAGTATGAAATGACGTTAGTGCTGCTTATAGATTTTTTTCTTTAGTTTGTAATGTCTCAGGCACTAGTTTGTTCCTGATTTTACTGAATTTAACTGAAGTACAAACAAGCTGAAGACAGCTTCCATAGCCTCTGTCCATGCAGTGGTCCTCTGAGGGCTGCAGAATGAAATCTCCCCATGAGTTAAGAATCTAAAGGCTGTTTGTAACTTTTCTCTTTTTGTTCCTGATATAAACAGCTGTTCTATAGTACACAGCTAATTGAAGTCTCTTACTCTGGCTCCTTTATTATTAACTGATATTAGTAATGAAGAAAATAGTTAAAGTCTTAAATTGTGTGAAATTGTGCCATTTTATTAAAAAACCATTGTGAATTCCTCAAAACAAAGGTGTCTGCAGTATGGTCCCTGCAGTGGTAGTGATCTAGTGATGGCATATCGCCTGCTGAATCTGCTCACATGTTTATTATGAATTCCAAACTGGCACAGTCTCTTTATCTTCTCTAACTTATTCTTGCATGTGAAATTAATGAGTGAAACATAAATACACAGTTAATAGATTATCTTCTTATTTTATAATATTTAGTTATCTTCCTATGTTTGTCTCCAGATTTCTTCCAGGTAATGCAACTGTAACTTGCTAGAAATGAATGTGGGTGACACATGTGAGTGTTGAATATAATGACAAGCACTCATTTGTTACATATAGAATTGTAAAAGTCATAAGCTCTCATTGAATTCCATTACTTTAGGCCACCCTACAACATATGACCCACTGATACTTTTTCATTTACATGTTTGATAGTAATAAAAATGATAGATTGCCTGGAAGGATTGTCACATGTATTCACTAGTAGTTAAACCATGAGAAGTAAATGTTATCAGCACTCTTCATTCAATTAACAAAGAATCCCATGCTATTTTCAAAATGTCAAATCTTTTGAGGACAGTAGTCATATAACCATCATACTAAAATTTCTTAAACGGTTCAAGAAATAAAAACATAGTAGCAAATTCCTCTAATTTCAGCTACATGGAGTCTGAGAGATAGTGAGACCATAAGTTGAAAGGCAAGTAGGTGACTTAGCAGAACTGTATTTCAAAATAAAAATAAAAAGAGTTGAGAATGTAGCTCCTCGGTAGAGTATATACATACGCATTCTGGAAAGTCTTGGCATTGGTCAGTACTTATTGTAGATAGATGATGGATGGATGGATGGATGGATGGATGGATGGATGGATGTGGTGTTTTGAATAGGTATGGTCCCCATGGACTCATGTGTTTGAATGCTTGATTACAGGGAGTGGCACTATAGGTGGGTGTGACCTTGTTGGAGTAGCTATGGCTTTGGAGGAAGTGTACCACTGTAGGGGCAGGCTTTAATATTCCCTATGCTTAGGCTTTGCCCCGTGTGGTATACAGTCTCATTCTGCTGCCTTCAGATCAAAATATAGAACTTTCAGTTCCTTTTCCAGCATCACGTCTGCCTGGATGCTGCTATGCTTCCCACATGGTGAAAACTGACTAACCCTCTGAAGCTGTAAGCCAGACCCAGTTAAATGCTTTCTTTTTAGGAGTTGCCCTGGTCATGGTGTCTTCACAAGAATAAAACCCTTACTCAGACAGACAGACAATCAGACAGACAGGAAGAAATCAGGCTCACATTCTGAGATTGCATTCCTTCAGAAGTACAGATAGGAATTAGAGAAGAAGAAAAGTAGCATTTGGTGGCGCAGTTGATCAGCTGACTCATTGTTCACATGTCCTTGACCTTAACATGGAAATTCATCTCTCATTAGATGCCATAGCTGGGCTATCCTCAAAATTTCCCATCTGACACTAAAGTTCTACCTGTGAGCAAATAAAGCATTTCATTTATAATGACTTGGAAATTTTTTGATTGGCCTAAGATTTACTTGTCAAAGGAAAGCAAGAAAAGAGGTACAAGTGGAAAATTTTATCGAAAAAATCTGTTCCTAAGATTTAGCATTAAGATTCATATTTGCTCATAAGTAGGCAAATGTTATTCACTAGTGGCTGTAGAAATATCAGGGTTTGTCCAAATTCACTTAGAACAACCTTGTTTCTATTGTACAGGTTGAAGTCAGTTAAGAGATGAAATGGTTCAGTAGGAAAGATTGCTCAACATCAGTAGATCCTGGCATACTGTGCTTACGATTGCATAATACCATCTATGGAATGAGATATTCCCTAATGCAACAGGCAGGAAGGTATGGCTGCTGGACCATATTATCTTACTCTTCATTTGTGCAAAACTATCTGCTAAACCATTCATTTATGTAGGAAACTTTATATATACATGTATTATTTATTTAATTTATTGAGAAAGTATGCCTACTGTCTAACAGGCATAGGCAGTTAAGTATAAGCATTACCTTACAAAAGTTGAAAATTTAATACACTAACCAAAAAACAAAAGTAGTTTGAGTCTCCAACCAATAATGAAGAGTGTGGTCATCCACCAATAGTGCAGTTGTCTATGTTATAAATTACTTGTTTGTTCTGTAAATATCGGGTATCTAAGACCTGCTGTATTATAGTCATTAAAAGGTAAAAGGGTGCTATGAAAGGTCTCTGAAACAGATGATACCCCCTAAATGTTCCTCAAAGAAAGAAAGGGGGAGATGCCATTGTCAGCAAGATGTAGTGGATGTAATTGCATGTACAGTCAAAAGGAGAAGTGATGGACATGTGTTTTTCCCCCTGAAAATGCCCTTACTTTGGAAAGAAATGGCTGTCAGTGACTGTGCATTCCCTTGGCAAATTATACTGTGCTCTACAATGGCAGCATTTGTCTTTGGTCTGTGGACCTAGGACATTCCCCACTGATGGGACCTTTTCCTATCCAGGTAATAATAAAGTGGTCAGTCATGCAACCAAAAGATCAAGTTTAAAGTCAAAATTAAAGAAGAATTCCCAGCACTCTAGCATTTCATGTCGTGCAGAGCTCTCAGCAGCCAGGCTTGTTTGAATGTCATAAGTATGCAAATGGACTACCAGGTTGACATGAAAGATCTATGCTGGTAAGGTAGTGTGTTCCACAGAACAGAGAAGAACAAAAACACTAGAACAAGCCTAATAGTGACTTAAAGAGTAATGGATGCCATGTAACCTCTACATGTCCTCTAAAAACACGTGTTCCAGCAGTTCAACTAAAGGTTACAGTGTCTTACTCTGTGGGACCTCCCTGGACAAGCCACATTCACAGTGTAAAATAAGTCCCTTTTATTTCTTTTGAATTACAAATTTGACTATCATGTCTCATTTCAAAAACTGATGTTTATAACAACAATTAAAATATAATTAATGTATATTAAGTATATGTGAGGAAATGGTGGCTGTAGGAAACTTTGATGTGCTTACAGTTCAGGGTCTCTGCGGATCTCATTTGCTGTGATGGATTAGGGAGCTGAAGTGAGAGAAGCCTGCCTGTTAACACAGCTGTGCAGTAAACTGGTGGGATCCAGGCTGCTGGGTCAGAGACACCTGACATCCGTCTCCTGTCGCTGGCTACTTGTCCTTTCAAGAACTTCTTTTATTCAGTTTAAGTGTTGTTCTGTCTAAGGGAGTTAATTTAGAACAAATAGTTCCAACTGAGGAAATTCCAGAGACATTCAAAGATTGTGGTTCATCTTATTAATTTAGGTATTTTCAATGCTATAAGCTTTGAATCCAATTTAGCCATTTTAGGTTTTGTCATAGATCTCCCTATAAAAACAGAAGGTAGGTTGATCTGAAATTTGCAAGCAAATGAAGTAGTCTTGTTTCAAAGAGAGATGAAAAGAGGTTTTCTGAAATCAGAAACAATGTTGTCTAAGACTGGAAGATATGAAGACAGCATCATAGTTCACAATGTGGCTGGCTGGCTGAAGTCTATAGTTTCTGGATTACCAAAATGATCCCATTTCCAGGTGGAAAATTTTATTCTCCTTTAGTTTCTATTAAATTTGAGGTCCAATGATATCACTGTGAGCATATGACTTTGTATACTAAAGAAGAACTTCTGCAGTGGAAGCTTTGAATTCCATGCGAAGTGGCTTTTCAGAAGTAGATTCTAGTGAGGGGTCCTTAGTACTAGGCATCAAACTTGTAGAGGGCTAATGGTAGGTCTTGTGGGCCCAGATAGTTCTTCAGCATGTGAGGTGGTACCAAAAGGACAATTGGGATTTTGGTTTACTGTCTCACAGTGGGGTCCCTCACTGTGTTTCTAAACATTTATTGCAGTGAGCTAAAGAAACTAAAAGCCATGTTCCTAAGCTCTTATATCAACAGTGGAAAACAGAGTGTGAGTCTACATATATGAGGTAGATTGTTATAAGCGAGGAAAAGGGACGTGGGGAGCTATGGGTTAATGCACAGACTTCCAGTACAGGCTGATCATCGCTTTGTGGAGATGGCTGAAATATGGTGATGGCCCAGACAGCAGGGAATGTTCCTAATGCCATGTAAGCTTGAGTCATGACTATTTTATCACACTAAAACCAAGAGAAAACAACAAACAAAAAAGGAAGACAAAAGGAAAACCAGTGGACCAGATGTGAGATCCTCCTGGTTCCGTGTGTTGGGTAACTACCGCATAGCCCTGTCCACTAAGCCTGCTTGATTTGTAGCATGCTCTGTGGGTGGTAAGTCCTCAGCACTGTCGGGAAGCCCATGGGTGTGTCAGGACTGGCAGGAAATGTACCCTGGAGCAGGAGCCTATGACAGGCTGTTCCCATGATGCTTTGGCTTTCCCTTGAGTGCTCACCTGTGTCCAGGTGCTCCTCTGTTGGGACCTGACAGCAGTTACTCTCTGCAAACACAACGCTTCTCAACAAAGCCCTTTGTTTACTTGACTCAATAGCGTTCCAACTCCTCTTCACATATTGTTTTCAATGTGTGCTGAGGAATTCACACAATCATGTCTCAGGGTTAGTCCTGGGAATTTGATAATTCCTGGAAATTGGACTCCAGTGGTAACATTAGATATCACCTGTAATACTCACTGGAATTCTTTGACTATAGTCTATTTTTGTTCTGCGTGTATTTTATAGTTATATTTCCCTCTTGTGTACATACTGCTTATATTCTGTCTCAGAGGGTTACTCAAGATTAATTAGTGTCTCCTGTGTATAAGAAATGACAGCATCTGTAGTTTATCATGGGAAAACATCAATTTTCTTTGCTCAATCAAATCCAGATGAAAATATTGCATATTTCAGTGCAAGTGTTAAAGGAATATATTAAGAAAGTGCCTTGTCCCTGAATTAGTCTGGATAATAATATTCTTAATATAGATTTTAATATCAGTTATATTACATGAGTTTAAGAAATTTTATTATTTGAATTAGTTATCTTGGACATCCAACAATTAGAAAGTGGTAGAGCAATTATATCTGTACTTGAAAAAACCTATGAGTTATACAACTATATCTATCACATTCCAGAGATTACTAATAGTGTGCCAACTCTGGTCCATAATTTTATACAACTAAACAAAGCCTGCATACTGTGAATGATCTGCTACTACTACTCAATGTAATTTACAAATGTCCATGCCAAGTCAAGTGCACTTGTCTGTGGGCCTGAGTGAAATTCCTACAGAAGAGTTATTACCTTTATTTTTATAGTTACTTCTACTGTCCCACTGATGATAATGAGTAAATATAGTTACTTCACATTAAAAGCTAAAGAGTAAATGAATTTAGAATTGAGACTCAGTTATTCTCTTTAGTAATTTTTTTCAATAAAAAGGATAATCTTTTTATATGACTGTGCATATTCTTCCCTGCTCTGAGGAGCTCTTTTTCCTTGGCCTGATTCCTTGGGTAATTTCAGGTGTGTTGGTAACAGCAGTAGGGAAGGCCAGCATGTGTCATAGCATTTCATGAAGATAGGTCAGATGGGAAGAACGCTGGAAGAATTCCCGTGCTCATTCCCTGATTGTGTTCTGAATGGCATTTGAAGAGTTTTACGCTGGAAACAGCTGGTTTCTCTGTAATGGCTCAACCAACGTGTGACTCTGGGCTCATTGTCTAGCTTCCCGGGGCATTGTTTTTCAGGATTCAATATGAAATGAATTAATTTTTAAACTTAATTTATTCAATGAAAAAATAGGAAGAAATGTTAAATACAGATGATCTCTCCCTCTTTTCGGTAGCGACTTTGCTTCGTTTGCTCCCTCAATCATCATGCTCACTGTCATTCAGAAACACTGCCTCTTCTTCCTGACTTTCAGAGATCTGATTAATAAGATTTTTTTTCTTTTCTTTCTTTCTTTTTTTATCTTTATTTTTATTTTCTGTATCAAAACAAGGCAAGCCTTGGTAAAGTAGAATTCCTGGTTCTTTCCACCACTCCCTTCCAACATCTGCCACCTCGGTGAGCGGTCTAATCACTCCCCCAGCTGTGCAAGGCTAACTCTGTTTCCATCAGTGGACTCTCACCCCCACCATGTGTGTGTGTGTGTGTGTGTGTGTGTGTGTGTGTGTGTGCTGTCTTCAATCAGGCCTTGCTCATTCACCTCCATTCCTCCTCCCACACTCATGGCTGACTAGCCCACCTTACTTTTAACATCCAATGCTTCCCCTTTCCCCAATCTGTTTTTTGGAAAGTCATAAAATCAATCTCAACACTACTTTAATTTTTATCTTCATTTCTCACTTGTCTTAGTATACTATCCCAGAGCACCCTAAGCTGGACAGCCTCTCCCCTATGCCTGGGCCCTGGCACACATAATCCCCACTTTCTTGCTTCATTCCTGAATCAATTCTTAGTTCCAGGTTTTTTTTGTTTGTTTGTTTTGTTTTTCTGTTTTTTATTTTTTGAAATGCTTTCCAAACTAGACCAATTTGCTTTAAGTTCTTAGTGTACCAAGTACCTCCTTAGTTACTGCAACAGATAAAAACAAACCTTTGTTTCTTGTAGCGACAATCCCGGAATTAGAACTATTGTGAGTATTTTTTTTTTTAATTGTGATCCCAGGTGCGGGGATGTGGGGCCTGCTCTGGACGGTCCCCAACAGCTATGATTCACCTTGTGCTGTAGCAGAGGAGTGGTTTTGCCAGCTGCAGATAATTTTTGTGGTTGTGTGACATTTAGAAATCTGGGAACTTTTCAGAGTATATATAAGCGCTAAAGCCCCAAAAGGTGGAGTTTGTGGTTATTGGTTGTTTTGGAGTTTGGTTGTGGTTTTTTAGTAGTTGTGCTCAAAGAAAAAAAAACAAAAGGAAAGAAATTAGATTCAGGGATCTCTCTTTCTTCCCCTTTATTCTTGTTTCTCTCCTCTCTGGTGATAGGAGGGTGAGACCTGAGGGGTTTTTTTTGGGGGGGGGGTGAAGGATGGAAAAAGAATAACCTACAAAGTAATGAAGAGCTGCTACAGTTTCTACGACCTGATTTCCTGTGTTGTATAGAAGAAATCTCAGAGAGTTCATCCTTATATGTCTAGTGACCATAGCCAAGAATACTACAAGGGTTCAATGCATATTTATTGAATAAATGAATGAAGAGATTGATGCTCATGGAAATTCAGAAGTTTATCACTATTTTGATAATTTGCAATTTGATAACATTCACCTTATGAAATTGAGAGAAGTGGTCATTCAGATACTTAGAATAATAATTAGAGTAACAATGTAAAGATGAAGGACACGGGCCTTCTTTGTTTAAGATGAAGCCTTTGACATTGGCAACTCATGCTTGCCGGTTCCCCTTAGATCCTTGTTCTCTAATTTTATCTATTTTTATGTATGATGTCCTAGACAATTCTAGATACATCTTCATAATTATCTCTGTATGCTGATGTGTAAATGCTACTTTGTTTTGACAATTTGTTACTGTAAGAATATTTTTCTGAGTCTCACTGTAGGAAAATGACATAAAATTCATAATTGAACCCCAAATCAAGTCTCTTCTTTCCTAAGAAGCAGACTGCACGTGTTGCAAAAGCCATTCTTGTCAGATGCACATGAAGCCTTCTGAAATTTATGTATTGACAGTGGTTTGTCTTGGTCTCTTTGCTGTGTTAATAGAATGTCATGGTTGGGGGAAACTAAACAATTTTTATTTGGCACAGTTCTCAAAGATGTGACTATGACATCAATGTGCCAGCACAGTGTGGGTCTTCCAGAGAATGTCTCCAATGACTGCCTTCTATTGTGTCTTCAAAAGACGGGGGTTTCTTGTAAGGATACTCAGTCTATCCTGGGGCCACACTCGCTTTAGCTAATTATCTCCCAAAGACCCTACTATCAAGAATCAGCTTAGCCCTTCAATATATAAATTTTTAGAGAAGCAAACACTACATCTATAGCATGTACAGAAAACACACATACACACATACATACATTCAGTTTTGAGAATTAATAATGCTTTTCATATGATATAAAATATTCTATATTTCTACCTATATAATAAGTTAATCATCTTTATGGTTTCATTGCAGTTCATTATATGGCTGTATGATCATCTGTACAATCACCTACTGGTGGTGACATGAAATTGGTTGTAAATATGTACACTTTATACTATGAGTATATAAACATTATATACATTTATATAGGAGAAATTGAACAAAGAAAATTTCATCTTTTAAGTGTTGTGAGCTATGATGCAAACTCTTTTCATAGAAGTTAAATTTTCTTATTCACGAGACTAAGAACCCTGAAGAGGGAGCACCAATTTCTATGGTAAAGTGGTGCTCCAGGTTGGGTCCCCTAGAATTTCTGGTAACAATTTGGGGAAACTGGGAATTTAGTATTTTAATTTGGCTGTCATATAACTTTGAAGATAAAGGATTAACAGAAGCCCTAGCAGCTAGCTGGGAAGCCACTGCGTCCGCGTGAGCTGTGAGGTTGGGAAGAGGTGCTTGCTTCTGTCACTTGCGTTCTTTCTCTTGAATTCTCTTTGGTCCTTATGACTCAGGGTCAAGAGCCCCTTGTGCAATTTCTCATAAGCAGTAGCAGGTGAAGCTAGGACAAATGGTTCGTGCAAACACGCGCACAAAAGGTTTCCTTAGAACCTGTGTGTGCTCACTGGGGCTGGAGTGGTGTTGATTTCTCTGTTAAGTGTCCAGACTTAGCTGGACCTTGACACGCATGTTTCTTTCAACTGTTTAGCTTTCAGGACGCAGCTTTTGAACACACTATTTACTGAGAAGGCAGCACCCTTCCTAAACGTGGTGGCATCTTTGAACCACAAGTTAATGAAAATGGAGGATTTTAACTGCCAAACCACAACAGTGCCTCCAGTGTCCATCATCTTGCTTTGAGCTGGTGCAAAGGCATGTGTTTTGCATCTGTATTAGAGAGGTTAGCCTTGACATTCCTTCATCCCATGCAATATTTGTTAAATAAAAGGAAAAGAAAGGGGCAGGCATGCTTCACCCAGATGTGATATTTAGTCAGCTTGGAAACTCTTCCCCTTGCCTTTCCTGTCACAATGCAGCACTCACCAGTACTGGCCTCCTGCATCCAATTAAAATCGATGATTGCTGGTGACTTATTATCCAGATTCCTAATCAGTTAATTACAATAGACCTACTGTGCAGAACAAGAGTACTACATTACATTCGGATGGAAGCTTTATTCTTTGTTTCATGTTTACAAAATCAATTTAATAACTGCTCTTCCATGAGCCACTGGCATTTGTAAATATTTTTAAAGGGTAAGAAAATCCCTGAATCTTTTTTCAACGTTTATAAGAAGACAAGGTCATGTGTCAAAACCTGATCGTATTTACTTTTGCAAACCCACACACATTTGTTCTTCTTGGTAGAAACCACTGTCTTCTCTCAGTCAGGCTTCATCGTCTGTAGGAAGTCTCCATGGGACTTTGTTCTTCCTACCTCCTGCTTCCTTAATTCTTATGAAACTTCTCTTCCTCCTCCTGTTCCCTGTCCCCTTTTCTCATTTCTCTTCTCTCTTAAAATGTAAATCAAGAAAAGAAAATATCTAATAAAAATAAAAAAATAAAAATGTAAATCATATTTACTTCTATTAATCAAATAGTGATGAAAAACTTGTTGAAATTGATCAGAGCTTATATTTTATCCACTGATATGATATCACTAGGGTGGTTTTGAACTATATGGGATCAAAGGGAAAGGTTTGAACTGACTACCTTGATTACCATTTCTTTCAAAAAAGAATCAGAAATTGTGTGTGTGTGTGTGTGTGTGTATGTATGTATGTATATTTAGTTGAAGAAAAATGATAAGAACAAAGTTTGCTTTCAAGGATAATGAACATTTCTTCCTAAAGTGGTACTAATTATGTAATAAATTACATTGAGTACTTCTATGCAATATTTTAGTTTCAATGTACAGTTTAGAAAGGGCTAATCTTCAAGTCATGAGATAGTTTATAAAATATTATTTTGAAAAATTAAAAATGTGTTGCAAAACATTTTTTGCATTGTGAAGCACAGAAATATTTATTCTTGGAGTATTAGACCATTAAATCAACTTTCTCTTTCAATTGTTGTGCACATGGTTGATCTTATCATGGTTTTTAACCAAATAGATAAATTGTATCTTTGTACTAACATATATGAAAAGAAAAATTCAGTTCTGTCCATTTGCCTTTATGTAAAAATTTTTAAAAATCTATCATTTAATCTAAACTTAATACATTCTAAGATTTTATACATTCTAATGTATACATATGTGTATAAAATTTGTAAATATTCAACTTCCTATGAGTATGCAGATATATGTGTCTAGCTGGGCAATTTGACATATATTTAAATATATAAATAAAGATACTTGTAGAAATATATAAACAGATGTTTAGTGTCTGCTAGTGAGTATTGCATATTCCTTAAGGGAATATGTCTCTTCATATTTCATAAAGGAATATCTTTTCATTATGCTTCTGGACCTTGTACATTTGCTACAAATTGGGAAAACCAGTAAGTATTTATTATACTAGTAAATGGCTTGTCTTTCAAAGAGCTCAATCAAACAGTTACATCTCAGACACATCTGTTCGGCCCATGCTTTTGGAACCATAGTTCAAAACAGAAACAATATTTTAATAACAATCTTAAGATGATATGCTAGGAATTTAATTTAAGTATATTCTACATTTTGTATTTATAACAGTAGGCCAAATACTTTTAAATAATGAGTCTGTAAGTAATGCTATAAATCCATACTTAATGACTTCCTGAACTGTGAAATGGCTCATGATTCCTGAATCTTTGTTTCTGATGCCATGTCATAGCCACTTATACTGAGTGATGCAGGCTTCCTGTCCATGTGCACTGACTTCCTGTGGTAAGCGTGCATACTCATCAAGAGACAATTGTATTTGTATTCAATGTTTTCTTGTAACAGACATACTTGCTACTTTTCTATTAAGTTTCATGCTTGATTATTCATATGAATAAATCAGATATATAAGGGGTTATATATGTAGATGAATAGATGCCAATAGAATATCAGAAAATGTTTTGCTAGAATTGTGATTGCATTGGGTATGGGACAAAAGTTTTACATATCTAGACAATTATTATGATTAAGTCATTCCTGAAGTATCTCTAATTCCTTATATACCAAAAGGGAATAATAATAGATTTTATTTATTTTTTATATTTATTTGTTTATTTCATGTATGTGAATGCACTGTCACTGTCCTCAGACACACTAGAAGAGGGCATCTAATCCCATTACAGATGGTTGTGAGTCACCATGTGGTTGCTGGGAATTGAACTCAGGACCTCTGGAAGAGCAGTCAGTGCTCTTAACCGCTGAGCCATCTCTCCAGCCCCTTATTTTTTATTTGGAATAGGCTGTAGTTTGTGTAAATAATGAATTCTGAAGAATGGCTATCCTCTAATATGCTTAGACAAGGTCATAGCCATCATGTAAAAAATGCAACTTCAATTACATGTGCTTGTATTACACAGACCACTGTTTCCAGTCATGTCAAGGTCCTCTCTGACTGTTCTTATAAGAACATGACTCGGCAAAGTCTAGCTGTGTCTGCATCAGCAGTCCTTAATGCCTCAGGAGTATGCAGTGAAAAAAATTACTGGGACTGAAAAACAAGATTTTAAAAACACTTTATCATTCCTAATTTTATTGTGTGAGTAGTTATTTATTACCTTGCTATTATACAATGTAGGAAAACTTTATACCTAAGAAAAATAGTAAAATAGTGCAGTTGATCACCAAGAAGACAAATATTCTGATATTCTAATTTCAAATGTCTTACATAATATCTTATTTTTTTCCTGATTAAGTACCTTTACAAGAGTTATGAAGATGAACCTACCTAAACGCTTTTAAGATATATTTTATTATATTGAGAACCTACACAAATGCACATATTTAAAGAATTACATCATCAAAAAACGTTTCAGTTACTATAATTGAGAATATATAAAAGTGATAATGACTTTGTCTAAGCTTGAAAAAACAGTATTAAAGAAATCCCCTTTACAAAGGTGACTATACGTGGTGAGCTGTTTCCACTAAGTGATTGAAGGGCACCACACCAAGAAACCAAGGCTTAAGGATCTGGGACTACAGATCAGCCCAGCATGTGTAAACATGAAGACCTGAGTTTAAACCTTAGCCCATATATAAAGGCTGGACACTGTGCTATGCCCTGGAAATCCTAAAACTAGGGAAATGGGCACAGGAGGATTCATGGACATTGTTGGCCAGGCTAGCCAAAGGCTTGAGTTTCAGGTTTAGCTAGAGAACCTATTCCCCTGCAAATAGAGGAGAGAACAACCAAGGAAAATGATTGATATTAACTTCTGACATCTATGCATGTGCACACATGTATATTAAATACATATACAAAAGAAACCAGCACACAAACCTTAAGCTATCCCAAAAAACAAATAAACAAACAAAAAACAAACAGTGATCTGCGTTTTAACTGATGGCTGCTGGGCAAGAAGAGTCAGTATTTTTCAGGGATAAGAGCACAGAGGGGTAGTAAGCTGCAGTAAGTAGATGGTTCCACATCCATTTACATGCAAGTAGCTCTAGATGGCCTTAGTGGGTATTAAATTATATATATATATATATATATATACATATATAAAGCTAAGAGCACATGAAGTCTGATGGGAAAAGATAGAGAGGAATTGGAGGTAGGGGGTGGTAGATTTGATCAATACACAACATATGTACATCTGAGTATTAAATTAAAAATGTAATTTAAAAACTGAGCAATTTTCAAGCAAAAAGCTCCAAGAATGCCACCAAATTTAGAAAGAGTATGCTGCTAATTGCCTAATAACCAGGAAATGGAAGCTGTTTTAGAAGGGCCAGAATTTATTGGACAGTTTGGGGAGGGGCCTGTTAAAAGACCGGGGCATTTCAGGTAAGGGGGTTTTCCTAGACACTGGTAGTCTGGGTTTAGAAATGCCAGAAACCGTACAGTTGTGGAACATCCACTCAGTTTCCCATAATGGGTAATAGACAAGACAAGCATGTGACATGATTTGCCCTGTTCATTTGAGAATAAATATTTAGGACAGGCTCTTAGACTCTGCAGCAGAAAGCATATAGAGGCGGAGAGAACTGCAAGTCCTTAGAAAATAATCCACCAATTCCATAATATATTAGCTTTTATTCTCAGAAGAGTCTTAGTGATTCTAAAGTAGTGTCTTTGTTTTAGTATGCATCTATAATGCACTTGTGAGTATGAGCGTGCATGTGTGTGCAGGTCTGACAACAGCTTTTGGGGGTCAGCTATGCCCTTCTCACCATGAGTTCCAGGGATCCAACTCACATTGTCAAGTCTTCATGGTAAACACTGTCATTTACTGAGGCATTCTTTTCAGGAAAATTCTTATTGAGTTAAGTAAATCGTAAGTTGGTGAAATTCTAACATGAAATATTCATTTCTCACTTCTCCACTGGTCAGCCTCCCTTAGTTTCAAAAACTCCATCACTGAGTTGGGATGTAGAAAGTATTTTCCTAAGTTAAAATTTAGCTTTTCAGTTAAAATCTAGGAACCATTCCCAAACAAAATATGAGAGTAAAGTAAAAATTCTATCTTTCTGTATAGAAAATGTTTGCTTGAATTTTATTGTCATTAACGGGATTAAACTTGGATTTTAAAATATTTTTTGAAGACTCTACATTGTTGTATGTTTCAGTTTTATGTGCTTATAAGAAAAAAAATGTGTTCATTCGGCATTAGGGAGTTTCCTCCATGAATCATTGAAGAATATGTTCTTTTTGAAATGCACCTTCAATTTTATACATGATATACTGGAAGAAGAACCTCTATGCTCTCATCTGTTCAGGGCTGCACTGGCATGGAACTGGGAGGTTTGCCTACTTCCAAGTAAGCAAAATTACTACAAAATAGTTTCTTTTGGGGGGCATTTTTTTTACTAGATATTTTCTTCATTTATGTTTCAAACTCTACCCCCAAAACCCCCCACCCTGCTCACCAACCCACCCATGCCTGCTTCCTGGCCCTGGCATTCCTCTGTACTGGGGCATATGATCTTTGCAATACCTAGGGCCTCTCCTTCCATTGATGGCAGACTCGGCCATCCTCTGCTACATATGCAACTAGAGACACAGCTCTGGGGGGGTGGTACCGGTTAATGCATATTGTTTTTCCTCCTATAGGATTGCAGACCCCTTTAGCTCCTTGAGTACTTTCTCTAGCTCCTTCATTGAGGGCCCTGTGTTCCATCCAACATATGACTGTGAGCAGTATTTGCCAGGCATTGGCATAGCCTCACACAAGACAGCTATATCAGGGTCCTTTCAGCAAAATCTTGCTGGCATATTCAATAGCGTCTGGGTTTGGTGGCTGATTATGGGATGGATCCTCGGGTGGGACAGTCTCTGGATGGTCTTTCCTTCCATCTCAGCTTCAAACTTTGTCTCTGTAACTGCTTTCATGGGTATTTTGTTCCCCATTCTAAGAAGGAGTGAAGTATCCACACTTTGGTCTTCCTTCTTGAGTTTCATGTGTTTTGCAAATTGTATCTTGGATATTCTATATTTCTGGGCTTGATATCTGCTTATCAGTGAATGCATATCATGTGTGTTCTTTTGTGATTGGGTTACTTCACTCAGGATGGTATCCTCCAGATGCATCCATTTGCCTAAGAATTTCGTGAAGTCATTGTTTTTAATAGCTGAGTAGTACTCCATTGTGTAAATGTACCACATTTTCTGTATCCATTTCTCTGTTGAGGGACATCTGAGTTCTTTCCAGCTTTTGGCTATTATAAATAAGGCTGCTATGAACATAGTGGAGCATGTGTCCTTATTACATCTTGGGGCATCTTCTGGGAATATGCCCACGAGTGGTATAGCTGGGTCCTCAGGTATTACTATGCCCACTTTTCTGAGGAACCAACAAACTGATTCCAGAGTGGTTGTACCAGCTTGCAATCCCACCAACAACGGAGGAGTGTCCCTCTTTCTTCACATCCTCGCCAGCATCAGCTGTCACCTGAATTTTTTTTTTAAAGATTTATTTTACTTATTATATGTAAGTACACTGTTGCTGTCTTCAGACACTCCAGAAGAGGGCGTCAGATCTCGTTACGGATGGTTGTGAGCCACCATGTGGATGCTGGGATTTGAACTTATCACCTTCGGAAGAGCAGTCAAGTGCTCTTACCCGCTGAGCCATCTCAGGGTTGTTTTGATTTGCATTTCCCTGATGATTAAATATGTTGAACATTTTTTTTCAGGTGCTTAGTATAGAAATATCCTATGTTATCTCTATAGAATATGAAAATAATACCCCTCTTCATAAAAAATAAGTTAAAGGGTATGAAGAAGGCCAATATTTGCCAAGAATTAAATATTTTAAACAGCTGCAGTTGTCAGTTGTTAAATGAAGAACTTTAAATTACTCTGTGAAAACGTCAACTTCAACAACGGTGTCCTGGTGTCCTGCCACCCGGAAGAGTGAGACATAAGGAACATTAGAATGTGCAGAACATTAATCCATCTGCTTGAGAACAAAGCCCATTCTCACATTTACAAATGTGACTCCGTTTCATTACATAGTAAGGAAGGCTTTGACACAATTGTAAAGCAGATGAATCTCTCCCAAAAGAAAGTCACTGCCATTATATTCAGACAGGGAGGCCACCAATGACTTCAGCGACTTCCAGCTGGGCTGCGGCTTGGGCTGTGTGTTCCCTTCAAGTGTGGCCTTTTGAAGCTCAGGTGTTTTAATTTCCTCTTATTGTATTGCTATTAGTTTGCTTCTCACATAATATGTACTGATTTCGGTTCCTCCCTCTACTACCTACCTCCCCTCCCATCCAGACGTATCCCTTTCCTCTCATTAGGAAACAAACAGGATTCAATGGAATAACCATAAAATAAAATGTAATAAGATAAAACATCATCATTGGACAAAATAGACAGAAGCATAAGCACCCAAGGAAGGCACAGGAAACAAATAACCATTTGTGGGCACATTCAGAAATCCAATAAAAACACTAAACTGGAAGCAATAATACATGTCCAAAGGATCTCAGGGGTAAAAGAAAGAAGAAATTAATACGTGAATGGAATGAAATATTTAAAAATATGATTCAAGAAAAGCAAAGAAAGTCTGAAGAATGAGCCCTGGATGGCTTTGTGAGACAAGGAGCCTCCGAGGCCAGCACTGAGTTGGTTTTCTGTTGGCATCGACTGCTGGGCATGCAGCCCTCCCTCAAGACAGTTGCTATCCCCTGCGAGACTGCTTTGGAAGAAACTAAAATTTCACTCGCAAGTGGCTGTCAATCGGAGATGGCTTCTGGGTTGGCTGTGGGAGGCATGTGCCCACATCTCCTTTAAGCTCTAGGACCCACGCCCTTTCCACTGTTCCCTGTACATTACCAAGATCAGAAAAGTGACTAAAGAATATGAAAGAAAATTCTTGCAGACCCAAGAAATACCAGTTGTTTGTGTGTGTGTGTGTGTGTGTGTGTGTGTGTGTGTGTGTGTGTGTGTGAAGTGACTATTTTTCCAACTCAGCCAAGGTATTTGCTAAGTGGACATTTTCCTATAAAGCTTGTTCTTTAAGGCTATGAACATCATCTAATGCTGCTTGGCTGAGCCAAGTGATGGTGGTCCGCTGTAATCTTAGTGCTTAGAGTGTGGCTGAAGGAGCAAGAACTCTTGGTCAACTTTGTCTGCATAATGAATTCAAGGCAAGTCTGAACTTTATGACACTCAATGTTTTGAGTGTGTAAACAGTAAAGAGCTAATATGGCGACTTGTGCTCATATTGTGAGGCTGAAGATTGCTTGAGGATCCCCCCCCCGTTAAGTGGCTAGCCAGGGAACTCTCAGAGCCCCCCCCCCCAAGTCTGAAAACTATTGGAATCACTCATGGGTGCCCAGAAGAACTAGACAGTGCGGCCATATTGCTGAAGATGACACACTCTAAGTACAGAACTGGGAGAACCTTTGCTTGCGCTGCACTGCAATCTTTCTCCCTTTTAGCTACATTTCAGTGTTGGATGGCTCCAGGCAAGCCACTGAGAGAAAAAAGTCATCACTCTCTAAGGTGGACACCCTGTGTTAAAATAGTGAGCTACCTGGTAAGACACGCCCACAGGAAAAATGATAAGAAGACTAGGCTGGGGATAGCCAAGTGCTCACTGATTGCATTTGCAACCTGCTCCCCTGGTGAGAATTCATGCCTGGGACTTTAGAATTTGTGGGAGGGAATGCACTCTTGACTGTAGGAATTTCCCAGAAGCCTATAGCTTAGAAGCCTGTAGCTTACAGACCTTAGGGAGGGTTCTAGTACCGGTGTTTTTTTCCAAATTAACAGAAAGTTAAATTGCCTTATAAGTATTTCTATTTGAGTGGGGGCCTTATTTGAAGAAGCCTCTTTGTCAGACACAAAACAGGTCCGGGTGCTGGGGACAAGTGAGTGCTGAGTGCTTGGCCATGGAGCAGGTGTCAGAAGGACTGTGGGGACTGAGAGAGTGGGAGGAGGATGGGGGGGGGGTAGGTCTTCTGTACACCCACTGCAATCATGAACACACAGCAGTTGTAACTGCCCACATGATGCTAAGTAATATTAGAGGGTGAAAGCAGAAGGAAGGGAAGAATGGGGAAAGGTCGGATGGTGAGGGAGAGATCAGCTGGGGAAGGGGAGTTAGCAAGAATGGGGGATGGGAAGGGCGGTGAGAGGTGGATGTGATCACAGTCACCGTCTACATGTATGCTACTATGAGATTTGGTTACACAAATAAAGTTGTATTATTTGATACTTTTCCAAGTTAAACCTAAAAACACATTGAATAAACAGTTACAAAATCAGAGAGTTAACAGAGGGTCAAAATAGCCCAGAATGGACAAGGGTTGGGTTGGTTCTACCACTGGCATCTGATTTGAGGGAGCTGACTCTCCAGCTTGGGATTCTGGGGCTGCGTAGAGCACTTGCCTTACTTGTGCAGGCCCTGTGATCCTAATGCTACAATTGCGAATATTCACATATCAGAAAGTAACCCCCACTTACAATCAGTTAAAACAGTGGGACTAAACTAATTAAGGAAGGGGAAGATTATCACATTAAAAATCCTGATGCATTTAAGGAAGAAATTGAAAAGGACCTTGGACGATGAAAAAACTGCCAACGTTCCTAGAATAACCAAGTTAATTTTATGTAAATGGATATTTTAATGGAAATAATACTCATGTTTAATGCAGTTTGGAAGGCAACATTCCCCGATTCAGACTAATACAGGTGTAACACTAAGAAGGTAGCACGGAATGCCTCAGACAGAGAAGGCAATCATTAACAGAAAGCGATGCTTGAAGGACCACAGTGCCTGACACCAGCATTCCATGCAGTTAGTGATGCCATAGCAACGAAAACAATGATGATCCAGGAATAAAAACAAACACATGGGTGAGTGCGATGGATCATCGAGCCCAGGTTCAGTCTCAAGAAGCTGCAGCCACCCAGTTTTGACACAGGCATTAAAAGGTATATTGGATAAAAGACAGACTCATTAACAAATGGTGCTGAGAAAATTGGATTTCCACACATAGACTATACACAAAAATAGCCTTAGAATAGGTCATATGCCTTAACCCGAAGATAATACACTTCAAGGTATAAACACAGGAAAAGGTTTTTGAATAAAAACTTTAAAACCCAGGAAATAATCTTGAGAATTTTTAATTGGATATTTTCTTTTATTTCAAATGTTATCGCCTTTCCCAGTTTCCCCTCCACAACCCCCATATCCCAGACCCCTTCTGCCTGCTTCTATGAGGCTGCTCATCCACCCACCTACCCATTCCCACTTCCTCACCCTCAAATTCCCCTATACTGGAGTATTGAGCCTTCACAGAACCAAGGGCCTCTCCTCCCATTGATGCCAGATAAGGCCATCCTCAGCTACATATGTAGCTGGAGCCATGGGTCCCTCCATGTGTACTCTTTGGTTGGTGATTTAGTCCCTAGGAGCTCTGAGGAATCTGGTTGGTTGATATTGTTGTTCTTCCTATAGGGTTGCAAACCCCTTCAGCTCCTTCAGTTCTTCCCCTAACTCTTCCATTGGGGACGCCGTGCTCAGTCCACTGGTTGGCTGCAAGCATCCGCATCTGTATTGGTCAGGCTCAGGACAGTACCTGAACTGAAGTTAGTCTCTGTAAGCAGTGGAGGGAAAACTCAGCCTAGAGGATGGGAGAAAATTCGTGTAAACTGAACCCCCGATAGGAGACCAATACCTGTAATTTTCACAGAACTAAAAGATTAAACACCAAAAATTAATAAAACTCAAAAAAAATAGGCAAAATGGATTGAACAGCTAGTTCTCATAAGAAAAAGAGGACAGATGAAGACACAAAATGTCACATTCCTTTCCTTTGTGGGCTCTAGATGTTACAATGTATCTACCCAGACACAAATAGGACATGAAAGGGGATGGAGATTAACCAAGAGAGAGGGAGAGAAGGGAAAGGCTGGGCGTGGTGGTCAGGAGTGAGGATGGGCCAAGTGCATCAGTACATCTGTAGGAAAAACATGATTGAAATCATTACTGCATGTTAAGACAGTGAACAACATTGTAAAGGAAAAAAAGAGACACATCTTATCCCTGAAAAATGTATTTAGGTGGTACTGAAAACATTGAAGAAACAACTCCCAGATGATTTAAAAAAAAAAAAAGCTACATTTGTACCTCAAGATCAAAACCAGTACTATCATTAAGTCTCTCAAAACACTCAAGACAAATTAGGCTGTGATTGTCACAGCATTTTTATCTGATGAGAGCCCGAAGCTGAGTACACACGGGTGCCAGGAAATGTTTCCCATTAGAAACGACACCATACATTTTCGATGATGAAACCGTGTCGGTAATGGATGCGGAACCTCGCTCATGCCAGAAATGCTTCATCAAGTCGATTCTCTGCAGGAGGTAAAATTTCACCACTTTTCAAACTTTTATGAACAATATTTTATAGAACATATATTTTGATATTTGGCAAAACTATAGAGAGAAGCAGTAAATGAAGAACATAAATTTCAAGTCAGTAGTCACCTCTGGGAGAGAGGGAGGTGGGTGTAACCAGGCGGGGTAAGTTGGGGGCAACAACAGCCCTGGGAATGCTGGGGCTGGTGGGGGTTATGTGGGTTTTTAAAAATATGCTCCTTTGGGCTTCTGATAGACATTATGCACTGGATTTGTTTGAATGTGATATTACAGCATTTTAATAACTCATATTGAAAAGAACAGAAAGTGCCATGAACACTGTTCTGGTTTTGTGCACTTTCTATGAGCCCGGTTCCCTCCCCTCCAGTGATTCCATACCCTGTGGTTCACCAGCCCCTTTGGTGTCCCTGCTGTTCCCCTCACTCTGCTCTGATGGTGACAGTAAAGCCAATGACTATACAACACTACCCCCAGTTTCTGCACAGCACATCACCAGCCCCACCTTCTTTCCAGTGCAGAACTTACCTGTGCTTTGTGTTAACAGTCTGGATTCATGTTCCATGCTCTAAAATGATCTGAAGAGACATCTCGACCCACTCTTACCTCACCACTCAAAAAAGCAAGACACTGCCTGCTTTCTTTTGAGTTCTCAGCTCCTTAGTCAGCATTCAGCTGCATCACAGGCGTCTAAACCTCCCCGGTGGTGGCTGACACCAGGACTGCTGCTTGGTGGTGCAAGTGAAACCAGGGCCACTGCACGGCCAGTCCCTGGCCTCCACACCTCCCTGTTTTTGTCCATGTCACCCCTTTTGCTTCCCATATCTCCTTTCCACCTCTGGCTCTGCTATAGTTTGTGGCCTCATTTTGACCATCTCAATTATGCACATGGGAGAACAAAAACAAATGTCCTCATTTTTCTTCTCTCTTTTGTTGTTGAAGATCAAAATTACTGTATGTTTTTCTAACAATGTATTGTGATCACTGCTCCCCTCCCCCAGCCCCTCTGAGAGGATGCCCCGGGCAGGCGTTTGGTGGAGAGAGCCCCTGTAATACTGAGTGTGCCAATTGTCTCTCATTCTGCACCTTGCTCACCTTCTCTCCCAACAGAATCCACACCCTTTCTGTCTCAGAAAGCAACAGGGATCTGAGGAAGAATAAAACAAAATAAAATAACATAAAATAAACAAAGCTGAAAAGGACAAAACAAGCAAAAAGAAGAAAAAGCACAGTATAAATGCAGACGTAGAGAGAAGCATGTTCCTAAGAGGTTCACAGGAATGACTTAAAAATATAAAACTGGAAGCTACAATACATAAAAACCTGAAGCTCCAAATAACCAGGATACAATTCACAGAGCACATGAAGCTCAGGAATAAGGAAGACCAAAGTGTGGGTGCTTCGGTCCTTCTTAGAAGGAGAACAAAATACAGGAGTAAATATGGAGACAAAATGTAAAGACTGAAGGAAAGGCCACCCAGAGACTGTATCACCTGGGGATTCACCCCATATACAGTCACCAAATCCAGATACTATTGTGGATGCCAGGAAGTGCATGCTGAAAAGATCCTGATATGGCTGTCTCCTGAGAGGCCCTGCTACAGCCTTACAAATACAGAGACAGATGCTTGAAGCCTATCATTGGACTGAGCGTGGGGTCCCCAATAGAGGAATTAGAGGAAGGCCTGAAGGGGATGAAGGGGATTGCAACCCCACAGGAAGAACAGCAATATCAACCAACCAGACCCCCAGGAGCTTCCAGGGACTAAGCTATCGACAAAGCAGTACACATGGTTCCAGCTGCATATGTAGCAGTGGACGGCCTTGTCATGCATCCATGTGAAGAGAGGTCCTTGGTCCTGTGAAGGCTCCATAGATGCCACAGAGTAGGGGAATCGAGGGCAGGGAGGTGGGAGTGAGTGGGTGGGTGGGTGGACGAACACTCTCATAGAAGCAGGGGGAGGGAGGATGGGAGAGGGCGTTTCCGGAAGGAGGGGGGACCGGGAAAGGGGGTAACATTTGAAATGTAAATAAAGAAAATATGTAACTAAAAAAAGAAAAAAAAAAAAAAAGACCCGAAGGGAAAATGCCCTAGCCAACTCATATGAGGTAAAGAACCTCCAAAGAAGCCGTTGATTTCATTTCGTCATCTACAGGCCTGGGGCCTGGCCTCAGAGTCCTTTGTATCCTCAGTGAGACTACACTGGAGAGAGCTACTTTCTTTGCTGAGCAGTGGTTATCAATTGGACATAGCTTTTGGGCTAGGGAAGGGAGCTTATGTCTGCCTCTGCTCTTGGTACTGGGACTCAACCTAACACAGACAGACCCATGCTGGCCTTGTGTACTCCTCCAGAGTTCCAGGGAGTTCAAATGTGTGTGCATGGGTCCTGCTATGTTTAAAAAGCTTGTTTCCTTAGCACCCTCCATTTCCTTACACAGTGTTCTCTGTGAGGGGAACCTTTGAGGAAAGGGATTTGATGGTGACATCCCATTTAGGATTGTGTGCTCCCAGGTCTCTCATCTTTGCACATTGTCCAGCTGTGGGTCTCTGTATTTGTCCTGCTATTGCAGGAGGAAACTTCTCTGATGAAGGCTGAGGGAGAACTGATCTATGAGGACAGCAGAATGCAGTAAAGAGTCATTATATGGGTGCATTCCTTTAGCAAAACTAGTAGTAGTTGCTTTTCCCATGGGCCCCTTTCTTGGCCACGCACCAGGGTCAGGGATAAGTTCTATCTCATGGGATGGGTTTTAAATGTACTCAGAGATTGATTGGTTGCTCCAGTAAGTTTTTGTCACTGTTGCAGTAGGACATCTTGCAGGCAGGACACCATTGTAGACCAAAGACTTTTCTTTTGCTAGCATGCCACAGAATCATAAGTGTATCCCACAGATATATCAACTTTTGCATTTACTGACTGATTTGTGTAATTCTGACTTTACAATCCTAAGTTATTCTAAATAAAGCAGATATATTTCTAGGTTTAAGTAAGAAGCATTCTGGGAACATCCCCTCTGCCTCTATCCAGTGATCCAGGCAAGAAAGTTGCCGGTAAATATATTGAATGTGACACAATATATTGTGTAAATATAATGATATATTGTAAATATATCTTTTTTTCCTCTTTATTAGATATTTTCTTCATTTACATTTCACAGGTTATCCAGAAATTTTCCCTTACCCTCCCGCATCCCCGCCCTGCTCCCCTACCCACCCCTTCCCACTTAATGGCCCTGGCGTTCCCAGTACTGGGGCATATAGAGTCTGTATGACCAAGGGGCCTCTCCTCCCAATGATGGCCAACTAGGCCATCTTCTTCCATATATGCAGCTAGAGACATGAGCGCAGGGGGAACTAGTTAGTTCATGTTATTCTTCCACCTAGAGGGTTGAAGACCCCTTCAGCTCCTTGGGTACTTTCTCTAGCTCCTTCCTTGGGAG
>LR749749.1:83395-148163 GCA_902729485.2 Mus minutoides
AGCATTTTCTTTGATTGTCTTGTCTATGCTCCCTATAGAATCTTCTGTGCCTGAGATTCTCTCTTCCATCTCTTGCATTCTGTTGCTGATGCTCATATCTATGGTTCCTGATTTTTTTCCTATGGTTTCTATCTCCAGGGTTATCTCCTTTTGGTTTTTCTTAATTGTTTCTACTTCCATTTTTATGTCCTGGATGGTTTTGTTCCATTCCATCACCTGTTTGGTATTGTTTTCCTGTAACTCTCTATGTATTTCCTCTTTAAATGCTTCTAGTTGTTTATCTGTGTTTTCCTGTACCTCTCTAAGTTTTCCCTCTTTAAATGCTTCTACTTGTTTATCTGCGTTTTCCTGTATTTCCTTTTTGTAGTCCTCCATCATCATCCTGACGAGTGACTTTATATCCATGTTCTGTTTTTCTGGTGTGCTGTTGTATCTAGGACTTGATGGGGTGGGTGAGTTTGGATCTGGTGATGCC
The DNA here is from genome assembly GCA_902729485.2 of Mus minutoides. Taxonomy (NCBI): domain Eukaryota; kingdom Metazoa; phylum Chordata; class Mammalia; order Rodentia; family Muridae; genus Mus; species Mus minutoides. The sequence goes on from LR749749.1 coordinate 83,871, forward strand.
AAGTACCCTTGGATTCTGTTGCTTCTGTTCTTAAGCTCATCTCCTGCCATCTCTAACCAAGGAGACCTGGTGTTGGTGCAGGCCAGAAGGGAGAGTCTGAAATGTTCTGGGCCTTTATCTCTGTCCTGTCTGGTGACTCAGGTCGCACGGGATTGGGCAGGAACAGATGCTGCGTTCAGCTGCTTATCTGTGGTCCCAAGACAGCCTGGGGGGTCCCGCTGCGAGTGCGCAGAGCTCTTGCCCGAGCCCTGGGCTGGTGCGGGCGCACAGGACCAAACCAGAAGGGGAAGGGAGAGTCTGTCCTTGGCTGACCCTCTAACTCTGTCCTGGCTGGTGACTCAGGTCGCACGGGATTGGGAAGGAACAGATGCTGCGTTCAGCTGTTCACCTCGATGTGTGCCTAGTGTCCTTTAACCCCAAAGTGTGCCTAATGTTCTGGGGTGTGGAGAGTGCGCATGCGGCCCTATCCACTGTGTTCAGAGAGGGATGATGGCGGGCCGGCAGGCGGTGGGGGGAGGTCCTGGCTGGCTGGGAGGGGTCCCAGCCTCTAGTTGGTCTAAGATCCTCTGTTCCAGCTGCTGCTGCAACTGGGCCACTGGACCCTCCGCGATTTCAAAGCCCCCGGTGCGCTCCACTCACCTTTAACCCCGAAGTGTGCCTAATGTCCTGGGGTGTGGAGAGTGCACAGGCGGCCCTATCCACTGCGTTCAGAGAGGGCTGATGGCGGCCGGCAGGCGGTGGGGGGAGGTCCTGGCTGGCTGGGAGGGGTCCCAGCCTCTGGTTGGTCTAAGATCCTCTGTTCCAGCTGCTGCTGCAACTGGGCCACTGGACCCTCCGCGATTTCAAAGTCCCCAGTTCGCTCCACTCACCTTTAACCCCGAAGTGTGCCTAATGTCCTGGGGTGTGGAGAGTGCACAGGCGGCCCTATCCACTGCGTTCAGAGAGGGCTGATGGCGGCCCGGCAGGTGGCGGGGGAGGTCCTGGCTGGCTGGGAGGGTCCCAGCCTCTGGTTGGTCTGAGATCCTCTGTTCCAGCTGCTGCTGCAATTGGGCCACTGGACCCTCCGTGATTTCAAGGCCCCCAGTGCGCTCCACTCACCTTTAACCCCGAAGTGTGCCTAATGTCCTGGGGTGTGGAGAGTGCGCAGGTGGCCCTATCCACTGCGTTCAGAGAGGGTGATGGCGGGCCGGCAGGCCTAAATATATCTTTAAAATAACACCCTTGCAGTTTGTATACTAAAGTCTTCAGTGAAGCTGATTTTCTTGAGTGGGTATTTTCCACCAAATAAGTGATAATTTATCAGGTATGCCAGTGTCATTCCCAGTAACCTACCTTTTTACAGAGCAATCTCTTTAGTATGAGGGACAAAAAGAGGATTTGTTGTAAAGTAGAAAACTTGAAAAAAATTGAAGGTAAACCATCTCCCTTCAGCACCTGGTTAGTGTTGATGAAAACACTCATTTAAGAGTATGTGTTATATCAGGGTCCCTTCAGTAAACACTTGCTGTCCTATGCGATAGTGTCTGAGTTTAGTGACTGGTTATGGGATGGATCCCTGGAGGGTTAGTTTCTGTATGGTTCATCCTTTCATCTTAGCTCTAAACTTTGTCTCTGTAACTCCTTTTTGGGTATTTTGTTTCCTATTCAAAGGAGGAATGAAGTATCCACGCACTGGTCTTCCTTCTTGATTTTCTTGTGTTTTGCAGATCATATCTTGGGTATTCTAAGTTTCTGGGCTAATATCCATTTATCAGTGATCGCATATCCAATGACTTCTTTTATGATTGGGTTACCTCACTAAGGATTATGTCCTCCAGATTCATCCATTTGGATGCTCACAGTCATCCATAAGAGGGAGCACGGGGCCCACATTGGAGAAGCTAGAGATAGAATCCCAGGAGCTGTAGGGGTCTGCAACCCTAGAAGAGGAAGAACAATATGAACTAATCAGAACCCCCAGAACTCGTGTCTCTAGCTCCTTATGTAGCAGAAGATGGCCTAGTCGGCCATCATTGGGAGGAGAGGCCCCTTGGTACTGCAATCTTTATATGCCCCAATACAAGGGAACGCCAGGGCCAAGAAGTGGGAGTGAGTGGGCAGGGGAGCAGGGAGAGGGGAGGGGGGAGGGGATTTTCAGGATAGCAGTTGAAATGTAAATTAAGAAAATATCTAAAAAAAAAAAAAAAAAGAGTAAGTGTTCCAGCATCTTCCCAGGACATATACTTCATGTGTACTAAGCTTGCACCATCTAGTGGGACACTCACAACAGAACTGGCATGAGTGGATCCTACAGCTCTGTTGGCTTCATAAGTATTTTCTTCTTGAAGAGCAAATGGAGACCAATCCTCCTCCCAATCCTCCTCCTTCCAAGGGCATGGAAACATGTTTCTTTTCTTTTACTAGATATCCATTTTATTTTCTTGAAATGTTTGAAACGGTGAGTAGGCACGCCAGCCTGATGACACAGCTGTTGAGACGACCAGACACAAAGAAAGCCCAGCACTATTCTCAAAGCAAGCTTGAGACTGTAATTAAGTGTTAGCCACTGAAATTACAAACAGGGGTCCTTGAGAAGAGACCTGGAAAGCTGCCAGCTTCTTTTTAGAAAACCTATTCATAGACATCACAAAGAAACTTGGAATTTGTCATGCCCCTCCCCCCACTTTTTGCAATGCAGTGTGTCCCCACCCCCACCCCCCTCCATTCTGACTGAGTAGGGTTTCTTGGTTTGAGGTAGGAGTGGAGTGGCTGGAATTTGTCTTAATGGTCTCCCAACTTTCTGAATGATCAGCTGCACCCAATTGCTCCACATCATTATGAATATGCAGACTGATCTTCAGGTCCAGTGACAATAAAGTGTAATGTTTCTCTTTAGCTATCTAGGCTTTTATATTGAATACTTTTAAGGCTTTAACAAATTGACTGCAGCTTGATGCTAAATAAGACAGAGTATTGTTGCCCTAGGACCTCTAAGATATATTTCTGGTTACTTCTTAGATGCTTTGGAAATTTCTAGAAACTTCCAATGAAAGCTAGAGGATTTCTTGCCTTTGAAAATTCTCTTAGCAATTATTTTTATTCTTTGATGAGAAACCCTTCCCAAATTGTAGCTCTGGCTGTGGATATGGGTGATGGTCATTTGCTCTTGTCAAACAAAGTCTATGAGACACAGTGCCCTTTCCCTTACTTTCCTCGTTACTAGTACACTGCTAAAACTTTGCTAATTTTTTGTTCATACTCACTTACATATGTTTTAATTAGCTCCTCTTTCTCACAAACCTATTTGTCCATCTCTACCAATACTGAATAAATCTTATTTGCTTTAAAGTTACTGCTTCTCTTCAGCACCTTTTGTTTTGGCATTGGTGGAAGACTGGTTATGAAGTCACCATGTGAAATAATTCCTTTATCCCTACCCCTAGTAGCAGTAGCTGCTTCCACATACGCAGTGGAAGAAAGACATAAGCAGCAGATGCCCTAAGAGGTGCTCTTTGCTCTTTCCAGAGTAGGTGAGCAAGTGAAGTGATAATCTGCAGTGACTTTGCTCTTCAAAGCAGAGCCTTGCAGAGACGGTGAGCTGAAGAATAAGAGAGACACAATGGCTCAGCTTGGCAGCCAAGTGAACCATCTTCCTCAAGTGGAAACTCAAAGGTTCTCTGGAAAGGCATTTGTGCCGGGTGGTATTCTGTGGGAGCAAACACTTGAAGGAGTGTTTTCCTGAAGTGGACACAAGCGAAAAGATGTTTTGCTTACGTAGACACATGAAGGAATATTTCGATGAAGCAGACACAGGTGAAATGATATTTTGCTAAAGCTAAGACTTGGGACAAAGGATTCTTCACTAATAACATGCATATATTAGTTTGTCTTGTATGTGTTGTTGAGCTCCATTTGTCGTGACTCCACAAAGAGAAATGCACTCAAAAACTGGAGAGGTTCCTGTGGCTTCTTGCTGCTCCTGCAGACTTAGTCTGATTAGCAGAGTGACATCAGCTGATACAGATCCTGTGGGGTTTCCCTAAGACAGACTTAGTTGCTGAGGCAAGACCCGTGGAGTGATGTTTAGAGGGAGTATAAGTAGGATCCAATGGGCAGGGACAGGGGCTTGGCTTGTTTGCATAGCTAGCTTTGCAGTGCTTTTTTTTTTTTTTTTTTTTTTATCTCCACTTTGCTAAGATAGGCAAGTTGAGAACTTCTTCTGGTGTCCCTGGTAGTCTGTTTTCTCCTGCTGACTCTCCCAGTTCAGCTGAGGCAGAGCTATCTCTGCTAGGCTGTGCCACCAGTTCAGCTGAGGCAGAGCTATCTCTGCTAGGCTGTGCCACCACTACTGATTTGTGTTTTCTATCCTGACTCTACCTAATTGGACTGCTGAAGTATCTGTGAAGTGTTTGTGAGTGGACCAAGCCGCCACTGCTGAACTGCTGATTTTCTGATAATGCAGATGGCATTTGCCCCAAAGAACAATTTCTAAGCAGGTCCACTTCTTCCATAACCTAATAACCTTTCTTTTACACTACCTCTGGTGGGTGGTGAGCTAGAAGAGAGGTTAGAGCATTTAAGAACCATTATTAAAAATAGAGTTGAGAAAAATTGTAAGCTTACATATTGCAGAAAAGCAGATTCATCCGCAGCTTCTAATCTCCTCTGGTAGTCTTCCCCTTTCTTTAGTGAGCACAAATATGGGTACATTGTACTATATTTCCTCCTGATCTTTGACCAATCTCACCCCAACTTTCCTATCATTTTGTCCCACACAGAACCTCCAGAAGGCCCTTCTTACTCTCTGCTCCTAAATCTTTCATCATGAATAAATACCTCTCTAAGCCCACATTCCATCCCTCCCTTCCTTCTCCTTCCTCTCCCCCTTCCTATTGTTCTTCTGTTAACCTTATGCTGTATTTGCTCTTCACATTATGCCCAGTGATATCTGTGAAGACAAGAGAAGGAAATGTGTGTCTTATATTTCATTCTTGTCTGAACTGGAATTTCATCCTCCTTCAAAGCAATCACAGTGGTCACTGAGACTGTACTTTGGTTATTTCTGTCTGGAACCACTCCTAAGTGACATTTCCTGTCTTGCCTTTTTCTACAAATTCTCCTGGTTAGATGTTCTCTGAAGATCTACCCCAGTGCTCGTCACTCCCTTTTATTTTCTGTAGTCTTTCGACAGCAAGAGTCAACTTCTGGACCAAATCTCCATTTACTAGTTAGTTGTCTCAACCCTTTTTTTTTTATAGGTAACTGATGTCTTCTTCATCTCAGCCCACAATATTTCAATATTATAACACATTCACAGTACCTTGTAAAATAACAGTAAACTTTTATTTTCTACCGTTTTGACCATGCAAGACACCAAATGCCTGTTTAACAAAGATGGCTTCTAGTTAGATGTAGACATGGAATGGCTGGAACTTAATGATTTCCTCTTACCTTTAGGAGTGACCAGCTGAAACATGCTAATGGGAAGAAGAAAGAATGATCAGAGAAAAAATAAAATTATGATATTAGGTATGGGGTTTCTACAGTGAAAACCTGAAACCCAAATTTTGAGCAGAAAGGCATTTTCAGCAAGGTTGTGACCTCAAAAGAAATATGGTCCTTGACCCTTCTTAGAAAGTCTCAGGTGGTAATTGCCTGGCTGTGTTCATTTACTCTGTTGGATGGAGAAGCTACAAGTTCAGCCTGGAACCTAGACTTACGGTAGGCTGAGGTGCTCAGAATAGATGCTGGAAGTCCGGATGCTGGGAGTACCAGTTAAGCCATGGGTGAAGGGAGTGTTGGTCAGATGGTTAAACTCAGTAGGTCACAAGACAAAACAAAAAGACATGAATGAAGGAAAGGGATTTGGGGGAGGAGGTAAGGGTTGACAGGGCTGAGAGCAAGATTAGAGGAAGTGGTGGTGAGATTAAACAGAATGCATTTTATGTGTATGAAATTGCCAATGAGAACACTTCATTAAAGAGAAAACAATGAATCTAGCAAACACTAGCAAATCGTATGTTATTCTGTGCAACAAGTAGCCATTTTAAATTATTTATATTGAGTTACACAGAGGCCTTTCTTCTTGTATAACATAGGTTTTAACTCAGTTAAAGGTGTTAGGGTGACAGAGATGCATGATCTATAGAATGTCCTCTGATTTGATGACATGAGTTCTTTTGTCACAAATTGGAAAAATAAAATTGACAGACTAGAAAGGGCGAGTTTTAGAAAGAAGTGTATTATGGAGGTGAGAACAGAAGATAGAGAGAGAAGACAGGGCTCCAGTGTTGCAGGAGTAAGTACCTAGAAATTAGGGAGCTGTCAACTTGCTGGGCTGACCTATGGCAGAATCCAGGGCGACACATGGGAAGGAAGTCATTCTATTTCACCAAAACTATTTGTGAAAATGACTGGCCTTAGTTCCCCTGTATAAGTCTGGTCATCCTTCTCAAAGTTGTTTGACCAAGTGAGACTTCACTTCTTGCTATGCCTTCCATTAATGTGCCTGTACTTCTGTCAGTGTGCGTGTAGCTCGCTGGTGAAATGAACGTGGCCTGGAAGAATCACTGAAAGACTGTGACCTCCAAATTTCTTCTTTTTCCTCATTGTTTCTGGTATTTAAGGCCCGCATAAATTTTGGTTATTAGTTATATATTTTTTGTTCTCTTCTTGCTCTGCCACTAAAGAGTCCACAAGTATAACCACAGTTAGTATTTCAACCCTTTCTCTTATCAACAGAATGCCAGTTTACATTATATATTATTAACGACATTTATGATATCAAAACCATATGATATAGTTGTATTATGCAATGGAAACAACCTTATATTTAGTTTGCTCTTTTCTAAAGGGAAAGGTAGGAGCAGTGGACCTAGAGAAGAGGGAGGTGGGGGAATGAACTGGGAGAAGTGGACGGAGGGGAATCAGGTCAGGAGGTATTGTATGAAAGAAGAAAAAAAAAAGAGAGAAAGATGTTAGAAATCTGGTTCTGAACTCTAACAAGCTGTACCATCAGAAAGCTGAGCAATTCTTCAAAGCTTACATCCCATCATTTTAGATTAAAGTGGATTGTTGTATGACGTGTCTCAGCCCCAACATGTTATGAAAGGAATAAATTCTTGGAACTAGGCCTGGCAGAGTAGAACTTGACCTCATTCTTCTACCTCTTCTAACGTTAACAACTATGAAATGTGCCTCCTATTATATGGAAGTATGTTATATGTATTCTTTCTTGTGAAAAACAAAATCTCACTTCTTGATTCTGTACATACACCCTCATGTTTCATCTGCTAGGAAACTAATGGGTAATTTGACAAAAGATTAAAAACAAGCAGGACACAGGAGTGCTGAGAGGTATCAATGTGATTGAGAGTACAGTCCTAGGGTCAGGATGCTGAAGAAGACAGTTCATAGGCATCAGAACCAAAATGAGGGCTACCCAATGCTTGAATTGCCCAGAAACCTAGATATAGAAAATCAAACAAAAGAAACAATTTTCACTGAAGTGTTAAAATGGAAGGGAGAAAGCCCATAGTCCTCTTAATTTGCCAAAGGTAACTTAGCAGATGACAGATGTGTAAATTCTAAAGTGTGATCTTGGGCAGTGATCTCCTGTACCCCAGGAAGTTCCACAAACCCAATGCTTTATTTTGGAGAAACTTAGACATATGGAGATGGACTAATGGCTGCATTTCACTCCCAACTCCAAGGAGCATAAGGCACAGCACTTGAAAGCCAAGAAACTGCTGCCCAAATTTTCTTAGGTGTATGGCCTTCTGCTGGAGTGTGGTTGACTTGCCAGGAGTTGTGCTGGGGGGGGGGGTGAACCTAACTCTCTCTTCTCCAGCAGCTAACAGTTGTCAGGGACTCTTTGACTATGCATGGATCATCATGGCCAACTCCTCTGTACTTGCTGGTCTGTCATAGGACTGCACAAGCCTCAAGCAAGCTGTCACAAGCACTGTGAGTTCCTATGTACGCCTGTCTTTCTGAGTCCAGAAAAGGTTGCTTTCTGGACACTGAGATCTACTTTTGTACCTTTCCCTAGAATTACAATGAGATGCTTAGGAAAGTTTGGTTCCCATCTCCATTACATGATAAGTAAAACAGAAGCTAAAGCTTTATTGGCTCTGATTAAATGCTAGGCTATGATCACTGTGCATGGATAACGCCTCCAGCATCCATATCCCACCTGTTGCTAGGAAGGCTGCACACATTGCCAAGCACAGCCCTCTGTGATGCAGTAGTTGGTCAGCTGACATCAGTGCTGATTTACAGGTTGTGATTACTTCCCATTCATCCTCTCTTCTCCATCTGGTCTACAGATTTTGCCAGATCTTTCTCTGTTGGCCAACACTTCCATCTCACTAATTCTAGAGAGTGAATGCTCTCCAGTTTAGCTTGATACTGTGATGTGGGTAGGAAGGAAAGTCTGTAAAGGATACCATGTAAGTGTCTAGGCTAAAAATGTCTCAAAGATTCTACTAATGAATTCTCTTCTAAGTATGCAAATTAATATTTTTATTCAACTCCCATTTCTCTATCGATCCTCACACTTTATGAGACACTATGCTATTTTCTTATTTCGTCATTTTCAAGGGATATGTAGAAGAGAAGACTGATGCTAATTTTATGACATAAAGTGCACAGCAATCGTGGAAGGTCTGTTTCTTCTTTGACTCAATTACTGTAGAACTAACAACACATAACACAAAATCTCTTGAACTTATTTATAATTTATTTACTTGTTTATTAGTGAATCCTATGTCTTTATTATTTAATTGCTTACAATAAATATCTTGGAATCTTTATATATTACCACTTTTGGAAAATGAGGACAGTACCTATTATGAAACACAGTAACATTGCATTGTATTTTAAATATCTATAATTTTGTATTTTTAATTATATGGTTGGATTTGAGGTACGTCTGAGATTTTCATTAACCATGTATTATTTACATTGCTCTTTATACATCACAAATGTATAAAGATATATGTGTATATATAAATATATATATATATATATATATATATATATATATATATATATATATGTGTGTATATATACACATATATAGATATACACACATATGTTAATATGCTATCATGGTAATCTAGTCTATTTCCTTTTCTGTATTATTAAGCTTCTATCTCTGAGTTGTAAAGAGTGCTCATTCTTTATAGTATTCAAATGTTTGGCCAATAGTCAATTTTTATAACTTTTTTGGCTATCATTGACTTCAAACCTCTTTATTCAAATTTTATCTTCTAAATGGTAGCCCTAATATCCTAAAATATTTTCTTCACTGAGAATTCCTCCCACAAAACCTTGCTAGGAGTAGCCGTCTATCTCGGAACATTTGCCAAAACACACTCTATCTTTTCATCTTTCTACTGTTTCGTTGAGTTGCCATGATACAAGCTCCCAGGGATGTGTGACATCTTCCTTGTTTAGGGACATTGCAGAATTTTCTTATGTTCATGCTTATTTTAATTTCTTTTATTTACATTGAAATGCTGTTTTCAAAACTTCCCTATCACCTATACAACTGGTTTAAATCAATAAAAGTAAAAATTTACTACATGACCTAAATACACATTTATATTTTGAAAGATTTTTCGGGGGTATGTATGGAGAATATGCTATTTATACTCAATAAATATGTGTTTAAATTGCTTTTGTGTCATCATAGAAATTTATCAATTTGCCGTTTCTGAATTATAAAGTTTCCTTTACCAAGTTTTAAAGAGTATACATGAGTTCTAGTATCTTAGTGTTTTCATAGGAAACTATGATAATATTATCTAAATCTTTCATTTCAACTTAAATCTACATCCTAGCTTTTTACACAATGGATTAGGTATACACATAATCTGTCATTAGTCCTGGTTTTTAACACCATAAAAAAACCCTTTCACTGGGGCTGGGAACATGGCTCCATCAGTAAAGGACTTGCCACACGAGCAGAGGACCAGAGCTGATCCCAGCATGTTAGCAAAGAAGCCAGATGCAGCAGGTGTGGCTGTAATGGCATCACTGAGAGGCAAGGCAGCAATACCCTGGGCCCTCCTGTCAAGCCATTCACTGAGAGACCTCGCCTTAACATGTAAGTGTGCAGAGCAACTACAGGAAGAAACAATGGTGATACCTCACTTCCACACATACTTACCATCCACAGACACATACATGCACAGTTACACACAAAGGCATCAACAATTTACAACCACCACCATAATATTCCTTTCCTAAGTTAATAGATGTGCTCTCTTTCCTCCTTTCCTCTTTTGTCTATTTACACTTTCAATACCTTCTTTGTCCTGTAAACTTCATGTGAGTGTCTGTGTGTGTGTGAACAAATGATAACAATGGAAAATAAATAGAATGAATAAAATAGTATAATTCTCTCTCTCTCTCTCTCTCTCTCTCTCTCTCTCTCTCTCACACACACACACACACACACACACACACACACACACACACGCACACACACTTTCACATTGGTTCCCAGGAAAAGACAAACTACAGCTGAAACATCAATTAACTTCTTCATAATTATCCTGGTATGCATTAGCTTGTTTGATTATAATTCAAACAATTTTGGGAAATCATTTTGGATTTGGACTTGAATATCACCTTATAAAAAGCACCAAAGAAAAATAAATTTAAAAACTAAAATCAAATGCTCTAAGCAATACAATGCACCTTTACACATTTTCCAGATAAAAGAACTCTTGCTTTGGCCCCACACAGCCGCCCGGCATTCCTCTGGCGTTTTCGTCACTTAATCTAAGAAGTTCTTGTTCAGCACATAAATTTTCCAACTGTTATTAAATTTAGGTTACTAGTTTCTCAGATTTGGTTTGAGATCTCCGAGGGGAAAAAGTCCAGGACTTAAACATTAGCTACCCAATGCATAATGTCTGCTTTCAAAACAACGAACTACGAAACCTGACCCCGAGCTTGGGAATTGAGAGCTTGCCAGTTGCGCTGAAGTGTTACATTCATTATGTCCTACCACACACATCTGATAAGGGAAGACATAATGCTGTTGGATAGGCCCTAGTATACGAAAACCCTATAGGTCAAGCAAAGAGCTGTTTCTCATTTAATAACTGAACTATGCAGGTGCTAATTTGGACCATATGCAGGACAGTGCAGAAATGCGCTACTCCACAGCAAAATGGTAGTATGTGTGATACTGGGTATTAAGGGGAATTTTTTGATTAATTAAGGCGCTTCTGCTCTGGTTAATTTAAGCCATACAATTGAGTTGACATAACTTTGTAAAAAATGAAGCTTACACAAAACCGTCATAAGGCTGGTTTCCCCTCCTGTTCCTTTTCTTCATAACACTCTGAGTTTTTGAAGCTCCCTTTGGACCAGTTCATTTGAGAGAAACGTATTGGACACTGGAAAAGGCCAAATTAGAACTGAAGCAGCAGTTGACTCCCTCATTAGATATGCCTGCCTTGGGATCCCCACCGTGGATCTGGCACATGGAATACTGAGTGATTCAGCTTCTTAATATTTTTCATCTTCTTGTGGGACCCCAGAGGTAACGCGATAAGAACCATTTTTACAGTTAAATTGCAGATTTATACTAAGCAAGCGAGTATAGCCTACATGTTGAAGACTAAGAAAATCCATGGGAACTTTGATGGCAATTGCATTTTAAAGCTGTTACAATCCAAGCCGAGGATAATGTTTAAGGTTCTACCCTATCTAATGAAATTCATGTCTCACACAGTTTCCCCTTTTCAGGGGCTCTGGCTTTGCTCTGCTCCCTTCCGTTACTCGTCCTCTCCTTTGTGCAGCTGTGTTACTAAGCTGCTTTTATTTCTCTAACAAATATTATCCTCTAACTTGAAAATAACATGAGAATTAGGTCATTTTTAGTTCACTGTAGCATATAATACACGTGAAAAAATAACTCGTAACAGTAAGGAACACAGAGAAAGCTATTGTAGCTCTCCCCGCTTTGTGTGTTAGCAATATTAAATAACCATTGGGCTTATGGTGCATTGAAAATACATGGGTCAACACCCAATCCCAAGGAAAGAGGATGTTTACATAAAATATAAATATCGAATATGTCTTTGGTATACTGGCCCAGCTGGTACATAGTTGAGCAGTCCCCTGAGGAGGCAGTGAGGATTATAGAAAAGATGGAAAAGAAGACTCAGAGACAAAGGTTAGAAACCGGGAGCGATGTCCAGTTAGTACTGCGACAGCCTCTTAGGCTCTATATACTTTACAGCATTGTAGGAAACAAAGTCACAAGCCAGCAGAGACAATGGCTGGTGTATATTCGATATCTGTATCCATCCAGAGACCTCACTATTCCTTCTTATTCCTTCCTCCAAGATTAATAGAACATTCAGCCCTTTGCCTTGAGCTTCAAGTATATCCCCTCTTATCCTTCCATGTGTCAGCAGGCCAGAAAATCTGTCAGCAGACCCTGGCCTGACTTGACTCTGCCTGACAGGCAGGTTGTCACAGAAGCAGGAAAAAATAGCTCCTGACACTTTGCTACTTGACCTAGAAGATGGTCTTCGTTCCTTCCTTTAAACTTCTGATTGAACCCACCTAAAGGGATCTCTTTGCAGCTCAATCTTCTATAACTATAGCGACCACATGAGGCTTATCTCTTTTAAGACACTCACATTTATCATTTTCGTTAATTGCGATGAGAAACACCTTGTAAAAGTTATTCTCCTTAGAAAATCGTTTTGTTTCTAAAATAAAACTGGAACGACCTGCTGGACAAGCTAGCTGTCCATCCCACTGACTGGCTCAGCCTACCAATCAGCACCCTCCCTAGCTGCTTCTGCGCAGGAGTTCTCTAGAAGGTTGGTCCCGTCTGAAATCATTACATCAGTTTCTTGAGTTCACCCAATTCCATTGCCCCGGAATGTGCTCCTCCCTTCTTTCTGTTTATTAAAACTCCATACTTCACATTCCATGTCAAAGTCTGCTCTGCCACCCAGAATTTTCTCAACTTTGGAACTCTTGAAGTTATTTATTGCGGAATCCCAGAATTTCATACCTCAAAGGAGGTTTGTAAGTGATCTGTTTTAATCTCCTCATTGCATGCAAATATGGCACCCTCCTGTCTACCTGTTAGCAATAATGAGAAAACGACAGAGTGCTGGGCAAACAATCGGCTCTGAAACTATGTTGCTAATCAAAGCAGGCAGCTGAATACATATGGTTCTTCCCTAGTAAGAGAACATTATTGTATGTAAAACTGCCAATGACTAGAAGCTAGCCCGGAAGATCAAATTACTAGCTAATTATTGAAAAAAAGCTATACAAAGGTGAGAATTCACACTGAAATGGGAGCCATGGTTGCAAACTCATGAGCTCTGGGTTTGAGTCATATCTATCACCAAGAAAGCATGCAGTAGGTTTTTAAACAAATATTTTGAATATATTATTCCAATGAGATTGATAAAATTGAACTCAATGACCATTTAATCATCTATCCAGAACCTAGAGCATTGGATCCCATCACTAGGAAAGTTATAACACAACACAAAAATACATTCAAATAATTTAGTAGATTATTGCCCTGGGACTACCTTAAAGTTAAATTTCTTGTTGAAGCAAACCATTCCTAAAGTTTCTCTTAATATTTCTTATATAGAAATATTATAAATACCCTTTGTTTGAAAATTTATTTTGTGTAAAGTTGTCACTGACCTTAAAAATCTGTGCTATTTCTGGCTTACCACAACATTCTGCAAATGCAGCAGTTGAGGGCTGCAGGCGGCTCAGTGGAGAACAGGCTTTGGAATCCTCTTTGTTTGATCACCACTGCACAACACGCAAGCTTTGTATTTTTTTTCACCTGAATAAATACAGCCCTATGTTTGTCTCACCCTTTGAGGTCAGTGCATACATTTCACAGGACAGGCATTCTTGGGCTCTTGTCCTGACAATTCTAGTGAAAAAGGAAGGCTCGGCCACCTTACCGAGAGCGCAGTGCTCTGCTTCATTATCTTTTCCTGTTTGCCAAGGCTAGCTTCTAGCCAGTGGCAGTTTCACATACAAAGATGTTCTCTTACTAGGGAAGAACCTTATGTATCCATACTCAGCTCCCTGCTTTGACAAGCAACATAGTTTAAGAGCAGATCCTTTGCCCAGCACTCTGGCATCTTCTCACTATTGTTATCAGATAGACAGGAGGGTGTCATATTTGCATACTGTTGCTGTTTTCAAAGCAAAATGGCATAAATGGATGTATTTAATTATAGCTTGGCTGAAGCACTCTTTCAAATGTCTAACTTTCAATGCAAGTCATATATTTACATATTTATTCATATGTCAGTTGACTAGAGCTTTCTGGTTTTTTTTTTTTTTTTTTTTTGTGTGTGTGTGTGTGTGTGTGTGTGTGTTTGTGGGTAGCATAGTCAGCCCAAGTAGCTTAACTTTTTAACTTCCTCTGTGTGAGTGTGTGTGTGTGTGTATGTGTGTGTGTGTGTGTGTCTGTGTCTGTGTGTACACATAAATTTATATGTATTGTGTATAATTTTAGGTAAGTATAAAATGAAATAATATGATTGCTTGTTGCATTACATCCCTGGAATACAGCTCAGTGCCCAGGAATCAGTGTATATTTTTTAGCTAATTGAGATGGATAAATAAACAACTTCACTTACTGCAGATGAATTTCTTAACAACTTGATTTAATGTGGTTCTCGTTTCCATTAGTGTTCAGCACAGTAAAGAATTCTAGGTGTCTCTTATATATTTACTAAACATTACTTTAGGTTGCACAGTCATTATTGCCTTTAAAGAATTTTACCTGTGCTACAAAATGTTTCCACCACAGGTAAGAGTTAGCAATGCAGTAACAAGCCATTTGCACATAGAAAACTACCATGCATTAATATTTCTGTCAGAATTTGAGTTTTCCAAGCATCTCTAAGTGTGTTGTTGGTTTCAGTGAAGTTGCTGAACAACACATCTCAAGTTGTGTGCACTGTTTTTACAGTAAGAGCTTAGGCTCTTAAACTCTCTAGCAGACAAGCCACAGGGGAAGTAGTTGGTCCAGAGGTAGATGATTATATTTCAAATATTCTTTTAGTCTATGTTCTAACAAAGAGTCTTCATTTGCTTTTACTGGATGTGGTGGGTTGCTTTACTGAGCTGTGAGCGTCTGGGGACAACTAAGTCAGCCTCGCTTCATGGCTGCCCCAGCATACACCATGCTACCTACCTGCTGCTCTGAAAGAAACTCAGAGCACTGGAAACAGACAAGGAACTCCCAAGAATTCACTGCTGCCTAAGTCTCTGGTCCAGATTAGGGAAGTAAGACGGGAAGAGACTTGAAGGAAAGGATGCCACACCCATGTAGGTGAGACTAGGGGAAATTTGAGGAAGTTGTATTAAGAGGTAAAGGAGAACTGAAAAGAGCAGAAAAGGTTACTAACACAATAAAAGAGTTGAAAAGGTGGGAAGATAAAGTGACTCCCATTCTGGATGCCAATGTACAGTTCTTCTAGTAAGATTTTAAATGTTCAGGATACCAAGGCAGAAAACCCACTTGATATTATGTAACTGTCACAATTTACAATGAGCCTTTTTTTATGTTAGACGTTAATAATGGTAATTATCATGAATAGGTATTATTGTGAATATTAAGATATTACTTGTCAGTGCCTGGCACATAATAAATGTTTAGTCCTAGTAATTACTGTTGTTTTTAATTAATCTGTACTGTTAATATCACCAGTAGGATAATAGTGGCTCTTCTAACTAGAGTAGAGATAGATATTTGTGTCGGCCTGTTACATGCTACACCATCAGAATACATGAAAACTGGTGGTAAACGGTTGGCTGTTAGGGGCTAAGCTATCGGATGTCACCTTGAATCTAGCACCAAAGGACACCCACATTCATAGTATTCAGCAACCTGTTGTTCTGCCTCTAGGACTTGAAATAAAGTGGGTATGGGATCGTGTCCTTAAAAGAGTGAGAAAGGATGAGAACTGACAACATATACAGAAGCCAGGAGGATTTAGGGATCCTTGAGCTGGATCAGAAAGGAAGATAGCTGATGAACAAGAGGGGAGTGTAAAGTGATCCTTTGTCCCTCAGCCCTGTGAACATAGAAATAAACTTGTTTTTGCAAAAAGCACTGGAATTCTAACATTCAGTTATCAAACACCTTCCATCAAGCCAGCTTAGTTAGCCTGTGGTCTTTTCGAAAATATTTTAATATGTCACTTACATCTCTTCTGGTAAGACATATTTTAAAGTGATGATCTTGCCTGGCATGGTGCTACAAGCCTTTAATCCCAGCAGGAGGCAGAGGCATTCTCTGTGAGTTTGGCTCTATGAGTTCAAGGCCAGCCTGGTCTACAGAGCAAGTTCCAGGACAGCCAGGGCTGCACAGAGAAACCCTGACTCAAAACAAACAAACAAACAAACAAACAAAAGAAAAGAACAAAGGAAGGAAAGAAGGAAGTAAGGAAGAGAGAGAGAGAGAGAGAGAGAAAGAGAAAAGGAAAAGAAAGGAAAGGGAAAACAGATCTCTTGATGCACTTACCCACCTTGAGTTTAGACAGGAAATACAGTAAGAGTCTTTCCTTCCTTCCTTCCTTCCTTCCTTCCTTCCTTCCTTCCTTCCTTCCTTCCTTTTTTTTTTTTTGAAGTACCTTAGTAGGGCAAATGAGCAGAACTGTTCTTCCAGCGATATTGGTGGAATTTAAAATGCTTGCACGTATCTTTTTCCTACTTGTTTGTAGGCACGCAGTGTTTTCCTGAGTCATGTCAGGGAAGTCCCTATTGATTCAAACCAGGCTCATAACACAAGACGTGTGCTTTTACTTTTTATAGGCAAATGACATAGAATGATTATCAACAATGAACATGCCAAGCTGATACTACTAATCAACGTGTTTAAAGAAACCCCCAGCCACATGCCAAGTATCTGCCATCTTATGAGGGAACAGTTTATGTTCTTTCTATGTGGCCAGATTTTGTTCCCTGGAGATTTGATGCTATGAAGCAGGAATTCAATTTGTGTGTGGTTAGGAATGATATTAAGTCCTGGACATTCTGCCAGAGTGTGTATTTCCAAACAGGTGGGAAATGAGGTGCGGTGGAAAAAACTCTACAGTGATGGAGAGAAGACAGAAATAGATTTATTCTTATTATACTATTTCAAAATTCCTCTAAAACTTTCTTCATCTGTCCAAATAAATTAGGAAGTTCTCATATTACTTTACATAATAGAAGACACTTTAGCATTTATAATGGTCTTTTGTAAAGTCCTTACATCTATTTCATGAAACCTTATTGGTTTATTTAGGGTGTTTTATTTAAAAAGTAATTTATTAGTTAAATAAATTTATATAGCATTGAAAAATTCTCTCAGGACTATTTAAGATGTAATGGAAGCTCTCTGTTTTTCCAGGTAGGTCTGACCTGTTTTCTAAATAGAGTGGAGAAAAATCTGCTACCAAATGTCTGAAAAGTTGCTATAAGAGCAAGCTAATTTGCATATCTGTAGTGAGAATTAGGTCATTCTAAACACACGGAGGGACTCATGGCTCTAGCTGCATATGTAGCAGAGGATGGCCATCAATGGTAGGAGAGGCCCTTGGTCCTGTGAAGGTTCTATGCCCCAGTATAGGGGAATGCCTGGGCCAGGAAGTGGAAGTGGGTGACTTGGGGAGCAGGGGTGGAGGAGAGGATAGGGGACTTTCAGAGGGGAAACTAGGAAAGGGGATAACATTTGAAATGTAAATAAAGAAAATATCTAATTAAAAAAAAACACCTTCTCAGATAAGACCCTACACATATTTTTTTGTGTTTATCTCTGTTAAATTTTTGCTTCTTGAGTAAATTCTGGAATTTTATTGAATATATTTCCTGCCCATTTGCCTCATATCATATAACATGTAAAGAAAAATGGGAGGGGGTCCCTGCAAATGGTATACATTTTAAAATGCAGGCATGTCGATCTTCATAAAGTTTGCTTATATTAGTCATTTCGATTTAGTTAATTGCCCACCATGTTTAAAGCCTTTTGTCATATTAATAAACAAATCTCAGCCAAACACAATACTCTGCCAACTGAGCTAAGCCTGCACTTTGATTCATGGAGTGAGCAATTCTGCAGCAGATCTGGAAAGGGTGGCACGGTGGAAGGAAAAGAGCTTAGCCTTCAGGGAAGATGCTGGAAGCAAGCTGCGCAGACCATCTCTCCCAGTCCAGCCAGCGCTCAGCTCTTACCTGCCACTATGCTGCCTTAGTTAGACTTGAGGGTTCATCAGTCCCTTCACACTGTGACTGTCTTATGCAGACACAAATGGGGTCAGGCTCATGGGAGCATCAGTAAACATTTGTACTGTTCCTGTTCACAGTACTGAAACATTTCTGACCATCGGATCAACCTTACTTGCTCTTGCCTTGCTAACACTGGCTTCCATAGCTAAACCCTCTGTAACCTCTCAGCTGAAATCTCAGTGTGCAAAGAGCAAACATAGAATGATCTGGTTTCCCATGTATATTGGCTAAAAGAGGATGAAATGCTAATGCAGCCATTAGATTCCTGAAGTCACAGTGAAAATCAACATAGCTTTAGTCTTTTTGTACAAAATAATAGAATCTATATTGCTCTATTTTTTGGTCACTAAACAAGGTATCTGAAACTGGATAATATGGAAAGGAAAGCCATTCCTTGAGTTCATCACCCTGGATCTAGAAAGCCCAAGAGCATGTGAACATACACAATGCTAGCATCTGATAATATATGCAACTTTGCTGTACACTAAGACAACCAAATTAATAGAAGAAATGAAGTGTTGTATGTGTTAAGAAAAAAAAATAAGTTTAGTAGTGTAAACCTGAGGAAGTGGGAAACTGAGATAGACATGAGCATGGATACCTGTTGTCCATGGGTCCTAAAGTAGGGCTTGAGAGGGACTCTTCTGGTGAGGGAAGTAACAAGAGACACATAGATCCCTTAGGATGACCGGTGAAAGGGAAGGTGCTAAGTGAACTCTAGTAGATGCTCTGTGTGTTCTCAGGGTCTGACTACTGATAGGAGAAAGGGAGGGTTGGTGGCAGACCCTTGAAAGGAGGAAAAAAAATTCTGAGAGACCATGGGAACCCAAACATTGTCTACTGAATTAAAGGAATGCAAATTCAAGTGGAAAAGCACCCCCCCCAACCCCGTGATCAGATGCTTACAGAGACTTAATGAACCTCATGCTTCATTCATTTCTAAACATGAGACACACTGCTGGACGGTTGCATTTTATAAGCAAGTTTTTGAGAGATTTAGCAGATAATGAGTCTAATGACATGTCAGGGCTAGTCTGGAAGATAAGCTAACCTTCCTGAGATTGCAGAAGCAGCTGGCCTTCAAACCTGTAATTATAATAAAATGAATGGATATTGGTCACCACAGCTCTTCAGTGTTCCATTGGCTCCTACTACTTTAGATTGAATCCTATCTTCAGATGAAGCAAGAGCTTTTCAGGTTTCAGTCTACTGTAGTTTATTCTGTTTCACAAAACATTCGCCTAGATGCTTTTGGATTGTGAGCGTTATCAATCAAGAAGAATAACTTCTATAGAATGAACTGTCATTTTACCAGTTTCTATGAAATGCAGAAACTGGATAAGGTTCAGCATTTCTGTGTTAAAGCCAGGTTATTATCTTCCAGCGTTGTTGTATACTCAAGAAGAACCTGACGATGACAGTCTTCTTAGAAATGGTGCAGGCTTTGGAGACAGCATATTAGTAGTTTCACTTCATAAAGAAGAAAGAAACATAATCTCTTCTTCATGCGTCCTGCCAATTGCATTAAGTAAAGTAATAATAACTGCAGAAACAAATTGACCCACCATTTACAATTGAATAGAGTTGAGCAGACTCAGGAGAATCAGGATTTCAAGGTCATCCTTTCCTAAAGGAAACCTTTGACACCAGCCTGGACTATATGAAGTTCTATATTCAGAAAATATTGATTTAAAGCAGATGATTGGAGACTAGAGAGATACCCTAGCTTTTGCTGTTCTTGAGGATCGAGATTCACTTCCCAGCACCCACACAATAGCTCAAAACTACATGTAACCCCACTTCTAGGAAATTAGACACTTTCTCCTGATAGCCACAAGCTCCTGCACACACACATGGTGCATATATATATATATATATACACACACACACACACACACACACTCAGGCACAAAAAATATACATACGAAACCACTCAAAAGTTCTTAAAGAGTTTTAAATTTAAACATACACACACACACACACACACACACACACACACACACACACACACGTGCACACGCACTCACAACACTTGAGTATTTCACAGATATCCTCCAAGCAACTCCAGGAGGATGCTCTATCTTTTTGAGCCACTGAGTGATCCTGATTAACAGAGTTTCTTCCTTATCACAGCTGCCAATACTGTATAGCTGACACCCTCCAGTAAGAGTCTGGAGCTGAGGCACATGGCAAACAATAAGTTTGATGGGCCAGCCTGTGAAGTGTTGCACATGCCTGTGCTGACAATCCAGTGTTCAGCACTCTGTCTTCAGACCAAATCTACCTTTAAAGGAAACTGAGACTATGATTACTCATGTGCCCAGGAAAATGGATTTGGGATGGCTCAGCTCTGTAACCAGTATCGCACTGACTTCCTAACAAGCAGTGTGGCAGCAATAAGTCACAAATAGATCTCATAGCAGAGCTGACCTCTGTTTAGCCCAAGCCTCCACAGACTGGGTTGCGAACACTTACTACTGGTTTCCTTCTAGTTAACTTTTATTTGAGTACGTTTTCAATTTAACAAACTTCAACTCACCTGAGAGCCAGTAATTGGAGTCTGTTAAGTTTAATTAGAATCTGCTTTCTCGTAGTCACTAGTGTAGACGACACTTAGGAGCACATGTATAATATGGAAATGTCTTGTGATTAATACGGGGCACAAAACTTCATCTCCACATAACTGGCACCTGTGAAAGTAATAGTGCATTTGGATTGGGAGACATGCAAATATCATTAAGAAGCAGAATTTTTCACATTTTTAAAAATACTTTGCTACTGCTGGGATATTATTTACGTAAATTGGTAAAAACTGGTTTCTCAAGCAAGAACCCAGAGCTTCCCAATGTGTTTAAGTATTTATGTTAAGGTATGGTAATGTAGTATACAGCTGGAAAGGAATGTCCAAAATTCAGTCTTATTTTTTCTTCATGAACATAATTTAATTTCAGAATGTAGATTCTTGAGAGCAATTACAGCCAGATGCATTCTTAAAAAGAAAAAATCATCATTGTTAGTTTGGGGTGTTCTGTGGTCAGTACTATGTTTTAAGCTACTATTGTTTATGTGAACATTTCTTAAAACATTGAAAATTTAATTAAAATGTAGGTTATTTCTCAAACTCGTGCACTATGTAAGGATTAAATGAAAATATCATGTGTGCTAAGTTTGCCCTCATCTTCAACGTTTCAAAGAATAAAGGTCTTTAGTTTGTTTTTGTTTTAAATCAAACATAAGGTTTTTGGAAGGAAACAAAATTTTTAATCCTATTTAAAATTTTACTTTATTCTCACTGAATAAATTTCTTATATACAAATATAGAAATTCAGTACTCTGAACATTAACACCTGAAGTTAAAGCATACACAGAGAACATTTTTAAAATGTAATGAAGTTCCTGCCTCACTGCCCCTCTCTTCAGACTGTGCCACCTCCACTCCAGTCCCTACACAGGCATATACCCTCTCTTTAGGTGTAGGTGAGGTAAGTCAGAATGGGTAAGAACCCTACCTACCTTCTGAACCCTCCCACTCCCTTCCCACAGAGCCAAAAGACCCAGGCTGCTAACCACCACCAGCACCAGTTGCCATGCCTCCGCCCCTACACAGGTGGATGGATACCTGCTTCTCCATTGCAGTTCACCCAGTCAGAGATCCCCAAAGGCATGCTAACTACCCTAAGTCCAGCCCCCAACTCTGATGGCGACTCTCTGCTGTACCAGTCATGCTGACTGGCAGAAATACAGACCACAAAACTCAGAAGACCAAAGAGGAAATGGAGACTGAGGAGAAAAACACCCTCCCAGCAAAAACAAAGTCAGAAATTATCTCCTAGACCTGTATTCATCCCAAACCCCAATGCCTAGATATCAGTATAAGAACACAATCAAGAATAGCCAGGAAAATATAGCATTGCCAGAGCACAGCGGTCCTAATACAGCAACCCTGGAATATTCCATGCCAGCTGAAGCACAAGAAAATGACCTTAAACCCAACTTTGTGAAGATGACAGAGATCCTAAAAGAGGAAATGAATAAATCCCTTAAAGAAGTCTGGGAAAATACAAACAAACAATGGGAGGAAATGACTAAATTACTTAAAGAAATTCAAGAAAACAACAAGGGGAAGAAATGGATAAATCATTCAAAAAAAGCCAAAGGGAAAATCATGAAGGAAATGAATAAAATAGTTCAAGACCTGAAAATGGATATAGAAGCAAGAAGAAAAAACAAAACAAAACAAAACAAAACAAAAACAAAAACAAAAACAAAAACAAAAAAAGGAAACATAAATTAAGCGAATTCTGGAGATGGAAAACCAAGGGAAGAGAACAGGGACAACAGATACAAGCATCACCAAAGAAAGTACAAGAGATGGAAGAGAGAATCTCAGGCATAGAAGATATAATAACAGAAACGGAGATATCAGTCAAGTAAAATGTTAAATCTAATAGTTCTTGACACAAAACATTCAGGAAATCTGGGAAACTATGTAAAGACCAATCTAAGAATGGTAAGATTAGAAGAAGGAAATCTCCAGATCAAGGGCGCAGAAAATATTTTAAACAAAATCATAGAAGAAAATTTTTGCAACTTAAAAAAAAGGAGATGCCCATAAAAATGTAAGAAGCTTGCAGAACACCAAATAGATTGAATCAGAAAAGAAAATCTTCACACAACATAATAAAAGCATTAAATATGCAGAACAAAGAAAGAATACTAAAAGCTGCAAGAGAAAACAGCCAATTAACATATAAAGGTAGACCTACTAAAATTATACCAGACTTCTCTTTATTTTTACTTAGATATTTTCTTTATTTACATTGCAAATTTTATCTCCTTTCCTCATTTCCCCTCTGAAACCCTTATACCATCCCTGCTCCTCCTGTCTTTACATGCTTCACAGCCATTCAATATTCTTTGGTTGAGAGTTCTTTGTTTAGCTCTGTACCCCATCTTTTAATAGGGTTATTTGATTCTCTAGAGTCTTAACTTCTTGAGTTCTTTGTATATATTGGATATTAGCCCTCTATCGGATGTAGGGTTGGTAAAGACCTTTTCCCACTTCCACTTCCCTGTCCTGGCATTCCCCTATACTGGTGCACAGAGCCTTCACAAGGCCAAGGGCCTCTCCTCTCATTGATGTCCTACAAGGACATCCTCTGCTACATAAGCGGCTGAAAATATGGGTCCCTCCATGTATACCCTTTGGTTGATGGTTTAGTCTTTGGGAGCTCTGAGGGAACTGCTTGGTTCATATTCTTGTTCCTCCTATGGGGCTGCAAACCTCTTCATCTCCTGTGTCCTTTCTCCAGCTCCTCCTTTGGGGACCCTGTGCTCAGTCCAATGCATGGATTTGAGCATCCATTTGTGTATTTGTCAGGTACTGGCAAAGCCTCTCTGGAGAGAGCTACATTCTGTCAGTAAGCTCTTGTTGGCATCCACAATAGTGTCTGGGTTTGGTGTCTGTATATGGGATAAATCCCCATTGGGACAGTCACTAGATGGCCTTTCCTTCAGTTTCTGCCCCAAACTTTGTCTCTGTATTTCCTCCCATGGGAATTCTGATCCCTCCCTAAGAAGGACAGAAGTATCCACACTATGTTCTTCCTTCTTATTGAGCTTCATGTGGTCTGTGAATTGAAGTGTTCCAAACTTCTGGACTAATATGCACTTGTCAGTGAGTGCATATCAGTGTGTTATTTTTTCCAATTTTTATTAGATATTCTCTTCATTTACATTTCAAATGTTATCCCAAAAGTCCCCGATACCCTCTCCCAACCCCCACCCTGCTCCCCTACCGACCCACTCCCACATCTTGGCCCTGGCATTCCCCTGTACTGGGGCATATAAAGTCTGCATGACCAAGGGGCCTCTCTTCCCAATGATGGCCAAATAGGCCATCTTCTTCTATATATGCAGCTAGAGACATGAGCTCTGGGGGTACTAGTTAGTTCATGTTATTCTTCCACCTATAGGACTGAAGACCCCTTCAGCTCCATGGGTACTTTCTCTAGCTCCTCCCTTGGGAGTCCTGAGTTCCATCTAATAGCTGACTGAGAGCATCCACTTCCCTGTTTGCCAGGCATTGGTATAGCCTCCCACATGACAGCTATATCAGGGCCCTTTCGGCACTATCTTGCTGGCATATGCAATTGTGTCTATGTCTGGTGGCTGATTATGGGATGGATCCCTGGTTGCTGCAGTCACTAGTTGGTCCATCCTTTTGGTTCAGCTCCACACATGATCTCTGTAACTCCTTCAATGTGTGCTTTGTTCTTGATTCTAGGAAGGGGCAAAGTGTCCACATTTTGATTTTCATTCTTCTTGAGTTTCATGTGTTTAGTAAATTGTTTTGTGGGTATTCTAGGTTTCTGGGCTAATATCCACTTATCAGTGAGTACATGTTTTGTGAGTTCTTTTGTGATTGGGTTACCTCACTCAGGATGATACCCTCCAGATCCATCCATTAGCCTAGGAATTTCATATATTCATTGTTTTTAATAGCTGAGTAGTACTCCATTGTGTAAATGTACCAAATTTTTTGTATCCATTCCTCTGTTGAGGGACATCTGGGTTCTTTACAGTTTCTGGCTATTATGAATAAGGCTGCTATGAACATAGTGGAACATGTGTACTTCTTGCCAGATGATACATCTTCTGGATATGCCCAGGAGAGGTATTGCCAGATCTTCCAGTAGTACTATGTCCAATTTTCTGAGGAACTGCCAGACTGATTTCCAGAGTGGTTGAACAAGCTTGCAGTCCCACCAACAATGTAGGAGTGTTCCCCTTTCTCCACATCCACGCCAGCATCTGCTGTCACCTGAATTTTTTATCTTAGCCATTCTGACTGGTGTGAGGTGGAATCTCAGGGTTGTTTTGATTTGCATTTCCCTGATGATTAAGGATGTTGAACATTTTTTCAGGTGCTTCTCAGCCATTCGGTATTCCTCAGTTGAGAATTCTTTGCTTAACTCTGTGCCCCACTTTTTAATGGGGATATTTGATTTTCTGGTGTCCACCTTCTTGAGTTCTTTATATATATTGGATATCAGTCCCCTATCTGATTTAGGATTGGTAAAGATCCTTTCCCAATCGGTTGGTGGCCCTTTTGTCTTGTTGACAGTATCTTTGGTCTTACAGAAGCTTTGTAACTTTATGAGGTCCCATTTGTCTATTCTTGATCTTACAGCACAAGCCATTGCTGATCTATTCAGGAATTTTCCCCCAGTGCCCATATCTTCGAGGCTTTTCCCCACTTTCTCCTCTATAAGTTTCAGTGTCTCTGGTTTTATGAGGAGATCCTTAAACCACTTAGACTTGACCTTCGTACAAGGAGATAAGAATGGATCTATTCCCAGTCTTCTACAAGATAGCTGCCAGTTGTGCCAGCACCATTTGTTGAAAATGCTGTCTTTTTTCCACTGGATAGTTTTAGCTCCCTTGACAAAGATCAGGTGACCATAGGTGTGAGGATTCATTTCTGGGTCTTCGATCCTATTCCATTGATCTACCTGTCAGTTGCTGTACCAGTACCATGCAGTTTTTATTACAATTGCTCTATAGTACAGCTTGAAGTCAGGCCTGGTGATTCCACCAGAGGTTCTTTTATTGTTGAGAAGAGTTTTTGCTAGTCTAGGTTTTTTGTTATTCTAGATGAACTTGCTAATTGTCTTTTCTATATCCGTGAAGAATTGAGTTGGAACTTTGATGGGGATTCCATTGAATCTGTAGATAGCTTTTGGCACGATAGCCATTTTTACTATATTGATTATGCCAATCCATGAGCATGGGAGATCCTTCCATCTTCTGAGATCTTCCTCAATTTCTTTCTTCAGTGACTTGAAGTTCTTGTCATACAAATCTTTCACTTCCTTCGTAAGAGTCACACCAAGATATTTTATATTGTTAGTGACTATTTTGAAGGGTGTTGTTTCCCTGATCTCTTTCTCAGCCCATGTATCCTTTGTATAAAGAAAGGCCATCGATTTGTTTGAATTAATTCTATATCCAGCTACTGCACTGAAGCTGTTTATCAGGTTTAGGAGTTCTCTGGTGGAGTTTTTGGGGTCACTTATATATACTATCATATCATCTGCAAATAGTGACAATTTGACTTATTCCTTTCCAATTTGTATCCCCTTGACCTCCTTTTGTTGTCGAATTGATCTGGCTAGGAACAAGTACTATATTGAATAGGTAGGGAGAAAGTGGTTAGCCTTGTGTAGTCCCTGATTTTAGTGGGATTGCTTCCAGTTTCTCTCCATTTAGTTTGATGTTGGCCACTGGTTTGCTGTAGATTGCTTTTATCATGTTTAGGTATGGGCCTTGAATTCCTGATCTTTCCAAGACTTTTATCATGAAAGGGTGTTGGATTTTGTCAAATGCTTTCTTCACATCTAAGGAGATGATCATGTTGTTTTTATCTTTGAGTTTTTTTATATACTGTATTACGTTGATGGATTTCCGTATATTAAACCATCCCTGCATTCCTGGGATGAAGCCTACTTGGTCATGATGGATGATCGTTTTGATGTGTTCTTGGATTCAGTTGGCGAGAATTTTGTTGAGTATTTTTATGTTGATGTTCATAAGGGAAATTGGTCTGAAGTTCTCTATCTTTGTTGTGTCTTTGTGTGGTTTAAGTATCAGAGTAATTGTGGCTTCATAGAATGAATTGGGTAGTGTACCTTCAGATTCTATTTTGTTGAATCATTTGAGAAGAACTGGAATTAGGTCTTCTTTGAAGGTCTGATAGAACTCTGCACTAAACCCACCTGGTCCTGGGCTTTTTTTGGTTGGGAGACTATTAATGACTACTTCTATTTCTTTAGGAGATATAGGAATCTTTAGGTCATTAATCTGATCCTGGTTTAGCTTTGGAACTTGGTATCTGTCTAGAAAAGTATCCCTTTCCTCTAGATTTTCCAATTTTTTAGAATATAACCTTTTGTAGAAGAATCCGATGGTGTTTTGAATTTCCTCAGGATCCGTTGTTGTGTCTTCCTTTTCATTTCTGATTTTGTTAATTTGGATGCTATCCCTGTGCCCTCTAGTGAGTCTGGCCAGGGGTTTATCTATCTTGTTGACTTTTTCAAAGAACCAGCTTCTGGTTTGATTTATTCTTTGAATTGTTCTTTTTGTTTCCACATGGTTGTTTTCTCCCCTGAGTTTGATTATTTCCTGCCTTCTAATCCTCTTAGGTGAATTTGCTTCCATTTGTTCTAGAGCTTGCAGATGTGATGCCAAGCTACTAGTGTATGCTCTCTCCATTTTCTTTTTGTAGGATCTCAGAGCTATGAGTTTACCTCTCAGGAATGCTTTCATTGTGTCCCATAAGATTGGGCACGTTGTGGCTTCATTTTCGTTAAACTCTAGAAAGTCTTTAATTTCTTTCTTTATTTCTTCCTTGACCAAGGTATCATTGAGTAGAATGTTGTTTAGTTTCCACGTGAATGATGGTGTTCTGCTACTTATGTTGTTATTGAAGAACAGCCTTAGACTATGATGATCTGAAAGGTTGCATGGGACAATTTCAATATTTTTGAATCTGTTGAGACCTGTTTTGCAGCCAATTATGTGGTCAATTTTGGAGAAGGTGCCATGAGGTGCTGAGAAAAAGGTATATCCTTTCGTTTTAGGATGAAATATTCTTATATATCTGTTAAGTCCATTTGTTTCATAGCCTCTGCTCGTTTGACTGAGTCTCTGTTTAGTTTCTGTTTCCAGGATCTGTCCATTGATGAGAGTGGGGTGTTGAAGTCTCCCACTATTATTGTGTAAGATGCAATGTGTGTTTTGAGCTTTACTAAAGTTTCTTTAATGAAAGTGGTTGCCCTTGCATTTGGAGCATAGATATTCAGAATTGAGAGTTCCTCTTGGAAGATTTTGCCTTTGATGAGTATGAAGTGCCCCTCTTTATCTTTTTTGATAATTTTGGGTTGAAAGTCTATTTTATTCGATATTAGAATGGCTACCTCAGCTTTTTTCTTTGGCCTGTTTGCTTGGAAAATTGTTTTCCAGCCTTTCACTCTGAGGTAGTGTCTGTCTTTTTTCCTGAGGTGTGTTTCCTGTAAGCAGCAAAACGTTGGGTCCTGTTTGTGTAGCCAGTCTGATAGTCTATGTCTTTTTATCAGGGAATTGAGTCCATTGATATTAAGAGATATTAAGGAACAGTAGTTTTTGCTTCCTGTCATTTTTGTTTTTAGAGTTGGTATTCTGTTCTTGTGGCTGTCTTCTTTGAGGTTTGTTGAAGGACTATTTTCTTGCTTTTTCTAGGGCAGAATTTCTATCCTTGTATTGGTTTTCTTCTGTTATTCTCCTTTGAAGGGCTGGATTCATGGAAAGATATTGTATGAATTTGAATTTGTCATGAAATTCTCTGGTTTCTCCATCTATGTTAAATGAGAGTTTTGCTGGGTATAGTAGCCTGGGCTAGCATTTGTGTTCTCTTAGTGTCTGTATAATATCTGTCCATGATCTTCTGGCTTTCATAATCTCTGGTGAGAAGTCTGGAGTAATTCTAATAGGCCTGCCCTTATATGTTACTTGCCCCTTTTCCCTTACAGCTTTTAATATTCTGTCTTTATTTAGCGCGGTTTTTGTTCTGATTATTATGTGTCGGGAGGAATTCCTTTTCTGGTACAGCCTATTTGGAGTTCTGCAGGCTTCTTGTATGTTTATGGTCATCTCATTCTTTAGGTATGGGAAGTTTTCTTCTATAATTTTGTTGAAGATATTTTCTGGCCCTTTAAGTTGAGAAGCTTCATTCTCATCTACTGCTATTATCCTTAAGTTTGGTCTTCTCATTGTGTCCTGCTTTTCCTGGATATTTTGAGTTAGAATCTTTTTGCATTTAGCATTTTCTTTGATTGTCATGTCTATTCTCCCTATAGAATCTTCTGTGCCTGAGATTTTTCTCTTCCATCTCTGTATTCTGTTGCTGATGCTCATATCTATGTTTCCTGATTTTTTCTATGGTTTCTATCTCCAGGGTTATCTCCTTTTGGTTTTTCTTAATTGTTTCTACTTCCATTTTTATGTCCTGGATGGCTTTGTTCAATTCCATCACCTGTTTGGAATTGTTTTCCTGAAATTCTCTAAGTTGTTTATCTGTGTTTTACTGTATTTCTTTCTTATAGTCCTCCATCATCATCCTGACGATTGACTTTAGATCCATGTCCTGCTTTTCAGGTGTAATGTTGTATCTAGGACTTGATGTGGTGGGTGAGTTTGGCTCTGGTGATGCCAAGTACCCTTGGTTTCTATTGCTTCTGTTCTTAAATTTGCCTCCTGCCATCTCTGCCTGAGGAGACCTGGCCTTGGTGTAGACCCGAAGAAACCTGCTGCCCTGGTTTGTCCCTTTATTTATCTCCCAGCTGCAGTCTTGAGTTCCAAGAGATTGGATTGGAACAGATGTTGTGTTCCGCTGCTCACCTGTGGTCCCAAGATGTCTTGGGGAGTCTCGTAGGGACCTCGGGAGAGTGCACAGCACCTGGGCCCGAGACTGACCCGAGCTGGTGCAGGGCAGGAGCTGGTGCAGGGCGGACCGGAAGGGAGCTGCTGTCCTGCCTGGGCCTTTATCAGTCTCCCGACTGAAGTCTCAGGTCCCACGTGATTTGATTGGAACAGATGTTGTGTCCCACTGTTCACCTGTGGTCCCAAGATAGCCCGGGGAGTCCCACTGGGACCTCGGAAGAGTGCAGAGCGCCTGCCTCCGAGACTGACCCGAGCTGGTGCAGGGCCGGAGCTGGTGCAGGGAGGACTGGAAGCCATACCTATTATTCTTAGTTTTGGTCTTCTCATTGTGTCCTGGATTTCCTGGATATTTTGGGTTAGGAGCTTTTTGGATTTTGCATTTTCTTTTACTGTTGTGTTAATGTTTTCTATGGTATCTTCTGTACCCAAGATTGTCTCTTCTATCTCTTGTACTGTTGGTGATGCTTGCATCTATAACTTCTGACCTCTTTCCTAGGTTTTCTATGTCCAGATTTCTCTCCCTTTGTGATTTCTTTATTGTTTCTACTTCTATTTTTATATTCTGGATGATTTTGTTCAATTCCTTCACCTGTTTGTCTGTGTTTTGCTTTAATTCTTTAAGGGATTTTTGTGTTTTCTCTTTAAAGTCTTGTACCTATTTTCCTGTATTCTCCTGTATTTCTTTAAGGGAGTTACTTATGTCCTTCTTAAACTCTTCTATCAGCATCATCAGATGTGATTTTAAATCCAATTCTTGATTTTTCAGTGCATTGGGATATCCATGACTTGTTGTTGTGGGAGAACTTGGTTGTGATGATGCCATGTAGCCTTGGTTTCTGTTGGTGAGATACTTGCTCTTCCCTTTTACCATTTGGTTATCTCTGATGTTAGTTGGTCTTGCTGTCTCTGGCTTGAGCTTGTCCCTCCTGTGGGCTTGTCAGGCTGTGTTAGCACTCCTGGGAGACCAGCTCTCTCCTGCCAAGACCACTGCACAGATGGCTGCAGAATCACCCTACCTCCTGCATGCAGATGTAGTTCCATAGGACCCTGTCCTAGCTGCTCTGCTGCTTCTGTGGCCTGTGTTCTCTTGGCAAGTTCAGCCTTAGATAGTCACTGGAGAGAAAATGGCGATCTCACCTCTGATTCTGGATGTCAGAGCATTCCCTGAAGATAAGCTCTCCCCTGGCAGAAACCGTCCGTGCACAGAGGGCAGCTGAACAGCCATGCCTCCTGGGAAATTCCAGACTTATCAGTAGAGACTCTAAAAGCCACATTAGCCTGGATAGATGTTCTACAGATTCAAAGAGATCACAGATGCCATTCTAGATTACTATACTTTCAGTCATCACAATTGAAGAAAACAAAATATTGGATCACAAAGTCAAATTTAAACAATATCTACAAATCCAGCCCTATGGAGGATACTAGAAGGGAAAGTGCAACCTAAGGAGGCTAATTACATCCATGGAAACACAATAAATAAATATCAGCAAAACCAGAAGAAGGGAAGTCCTTTCACTAAAGCGCATGTGCACACACATACATACATGCACACACCACCTCTAACACTAGCAACCTCATCATCATCAACAACAACAAAATAGCAGGAATCAATAATCATTGGACAATAGTATTTCTCAACATCAATAGGCTTAATTGCCAAATAAAAGCAACACAGGCTAACACAATGTATGGAAAAACAACATCCACCCTTCTGCTATATGCCAAAACACACCTCAAAAATCAAAGAATGATGTTAACTCAGTAATATCTTTTGACTTCATACTCATCAAAATAAAAATACACTAAGATGATATCTCAAATCTGAACATCCATTTTGCCACAACACATTTGTAAAAGAAGCATTACCAAAGCTTAAAATCACACATAGAACCACATACCTTCTTAGTGAGAGACTTTAATAGCCTACTCTCACTAATGGACAGGACATTCAGATAAAAACTAAACAGAGAAATATTGGAGCTAATGGATGTTATTACTCAAATGGATCTAACAAATATCTATAGAACATTTCACCCAAACACAAAAGTATAAACCTTCTTCTCAGCATCTCACAGATGCTGATAAATGTCTCCAAAGTTAACCATACAATCAGTCACAAAGGGTAAAAGAAATTTTAAATTTTCTTGGAGACAGAACCCCCTCTATCCTTTTAGATCACCATGGTTTAAAGCTGGATTTTTAACAACAGCAGAAACAACTAAAAGACTACAAATTCATGTAAACTGAACAGATCTCTATTTAATGACTACTGGGCCAATGCTGAAATAAGCATCGGATTTCTAGAATCCAGTTAAAATGAATATACAACATCCTCAAATTTATGGAACACAAAGTGGTGCTAAGGGAAAAGTTCATAGCACTAAGTGCCTTCATGAAGAAATTAGAGAGATCTCATACTAGCAATGTAACAGTACACTTGAAAACTCTACAATAAAAAGAAGCAAGCACATCCAAGAGGAGTAAATTTCAGAAAATAAACTGGTAGCTGAACTCAATAAAATAGAAACAAAGAGAACAATATAAAAAAATCAACAAAACAAAGAGTTGATTGTTTTGAAAACATCAACAAGATAAACAAACCCTTATCCAAACTAACTAAAAGGCAGAGAGAATATCCAAATTAATAAAATCATTCACAAAAATGGGGATAGAACAACAAACACTAAGGACCCCCCCCCCCAATCATTAGGTTATACTTCAAAACAGACACTCCACAAAATTGAAAATCCTTAAAGAAATGGACAATTTTCTCAGCAGATACCACTTACCAACGTTATATCAACATCAGATAAACAATTTAAGTAGACCTATAACCCCTGAGGAAACAAAATCCATCATTAAAATGTCTACCCTCCACACACAAAGACCTTAGCCACACCATTTTAGTGTAGAATTCTCCTAAACTTTCACAGAAGAGCAAATACAAACACTTCTCTCATCATTCCATGAAATAGAAACAGAAAGAGCATTGCCAAGTTCATTTCTTGAGGCCATAATCACCTTGATAAGTAAACCACACAAACATTCAACAAAGAAAAAGAATCATGGAGCAATTTCTCTCATAAACATTGATGCAATTTCTCTCATAAACATTGATGAATCCCAGAAAACATCATAATGATTCTCTACCATGACCACATAGGTGTCATCCCAGAGATGCAGGAATGGGTCGCCCTATGAAAAATCTGTCAATGTAATCCACCATATAACCAAACTTAAAGAAAAAAAAAAACCCACATGATTATCTCATTAGACAATGAAACGACTTTGACAAAATCCAACACCCCTTGATGATAAAAGTCTTGGAGAAATCAACGATGCAAGAGACATACCTATACTTAATACAGGCAATTATGTAAACAAAATTACAGCAAGCCTACAGTTAATATCAAATTAAATAAAAACTCAAAGCAATTCCTTTAAAATCTAGAACACGAAAAGGCTGTGCACACTCTCATTTATTCAATTTAATGCTTGAAGTTTTAGCTATAGCAATAAGACAATTGAAGATCAAGAGGAAACAAGATGGAAGAATTCAAAGTATTTCTATTCCTACATGACATGATAATATATATAATCAACCCCCAGAAATTTACCAGGGAACTTCTACAACTTATAAATGGCTAGATACAAGATTAATGGATAACTAACTGTGGGAAGCAGGCATGGACACATGGGCCAAGATGGCGCCCTGGCTCTATGCCAAGCCCCGAGACCTTCACTTGTTTATCCCAGTCTCAGTCATGCACAATAAAAGCAGCAAGTGTAACTCACCGGAGAGATGGCGGAATGCCTCGCGATACCATTCTATCAGCCTATCCATTAGAGGCTTGCCTGCATGCTATAGTCCTGCCTTGGGCGTGTGTGTCTATGATTGGACTCCTTAGTGTGGTGTGAGGTGACATGAGTGAATGGAAGAGGATAAATTGTGGGCAGTCCCAGGGGAAGAAGAAGAAGGGAGAGAAGAAGAATAAAGGAGAAGCGAAATAAAGGAAGCTGTGGAAGCTGCATGAGACCTACCTTGGAGTTGGTGTTGTTCTTCCCATTATCTCTGTTGGTCGGAGACATGGGTTGCAACAACTAAATAAATAAATAAATAAATAAATAAATAAATAAATACATGAAAAATAGGCTGAGAAAGAAATCAGGGAAATAACACCCTTTTGAATACCCCCCAAAATATATAAAATATCTCAGGGTAACTGTAGCCAAACAAATAAAAGATCTATATGATAAATCTTGAAGTATTCGAATAAAGATATTGAAGATATCAGAATATAGAAAGATCACCCAGGCTCATGGATCCATAGGACTGAAATAGTAAAAATGTTCACCTTACCAAATGCAACATACATATTCAATGAAATCTACATCAAAATTCCAACACAATTCTTTATAGACCTTGAAAGAACAATTCTCTACTTCATACAGAATAAACCAGAAACCCAGGACAGCTAAAACAATCTTATACCATAAAAAAACTTCTAGAGGAATCATCAACCCTGAGCTCAGGTTGTACTACAGAACAATAGTAATAAAAACTACATACTATTGAAATAAAAACATGTTGATCAACTGAATCTAATTGAAGATTCAGAGATAACACCTACAAACACTTGATTTTTTTGTAAAGAAGTCAGAAATATATAGTGAAATAAAGAAAGCAGCTTCAACAAATAGTGCTGGTCTAGTGATGTCTGTATGTAGAAGAAAACAAATAGATCCATATCTATCACCCTGCTCAAAACTCACCTGGATGGATCAAAAGCCTCAACATAAACAGGATACACTGAACTTGATAGAAGAGAAAGTAGAGAATAGCTTTGAATGTGTTGGCACAGGAAACAAGTTCAATTAATAAACAGGACCTCATGAAACTGAAAAGCTTCTATAAGACAAAAGACATTGTTAATAAGACAAATCAGCAACCTACAGAATAGGTAAAGGTTTTGCCAACTCCATGTTTGGTAGAGTGCTAATTTCCAAAGTACATTTAAAAAGTCAAGAAATTAACCATGTAATCCAGTTTAAAAATTGAATACAGATCTAAACAGAGACTTCTCAAGATTGGAATATGAAATGGCCTGGAAGCACTTAAAGCAATTTTCAACATCCTTAACTGTCAGGGAGTTTAACATCAGTCAACTTTGACATTCCATCTTCGGAATATCAAACAAGCTTTCCATCAGTTGCTGGATGAAGCTTTTCTGCTGATTATGCTAGGCTTCTGTCTATGAGTATAGCAGAGTATCATTAAGAAAAGAAAGACTTGATTTCTTACTTTTAATTTGTCCTACCATAAACTTTCTAGAAAATATTTATTCTGTGAGTGAGTTGAATCAAGTCTGATTCTAAACCTTATTTTTTTTCCAAAACTCTTGTCATTTAATTTTTAAACTGCTTTGATTTGAGTGAGATATGTATGACCATAAAATTGATACAAAAATTTATAATATGTATTAACTTATCCTTTTTTTAAGAAAGTCAATTTTGAATTTTCACAAACACAAGAATTATGTGGGACATTTATTAAAAGTTCACACTCCTATTAAAATAAAATTAGAGGGGAACATATATATTTAATTCAATGCATATTCATTTTTTCCTTTTTATTAGATATTTTCTTTATTTACATTTCAAATATTATCCCCTTTCCCGGTTTCCCCTCTGAAAACCCCCTATCACATTTCCCCTTCCCCTGCTCACCAACCCATCCTCTCCCTCTTCTTTGCTCTGGCGTTCCCCTACACTGGGGCATAGAGCCTTCACAGGACCAAAGGCCTCTCCTCCAATTGATTACTGACAAGGCCATCCTATGTTCCTGGAGCCGAGGGTCCCTCCATGTGTACTCTTTGGTTGGTAGTTTAGTCCGTGGGAGCTGTGGGGGTACTGGTTGGTGCATATTGTTGTTCGTTCTATGGGATTGCAAACCCCTTCAGCTCCTTGTGGCCTTTTCCTAGCTCCTTCATTGGGTACTCTGTTCTCAGTCCAATGGATGGCTGAGAGTATCCACCTCTGTATTTGTCAGGCACTGGCAGGGCCTCTCAGAAGATAGATATATCAGGCTCCAAGATACAATTCACAGACCACATGAAGCTTAAGATGAAAGAAGATCAAAGTATTGATACTTCAGTCCTTCTTAGAAGGGGGAACAGAATACCCATGGAAACATATACAGAGACAAAATGTAGAGCAGAAACTGAAAGAAAGGCCATCCAGAGACTGCCCCACCTGGGGATCCATCCCAAATACTGTCTCTAAACCCAGACACTATTGTGGATGCCAACAAGTGCATATTCATTTTTTATAAGCTTGGTTCTGAGGTCACAGAACAAGAAATGCTGTCTTGAGAGCACATAAAGGAGTATTTCTTATGTTTATATTCATATCTACTTATGTGTCTGGCAGAAGATAGTGTGTGAATCAGTTCTTTCTTGGTCCTAGAGACTGAGCTCAAGACATAGGTTTGGCAACAAGTGACTTTACCTTCTGAGCCACTGGTCTCCATAAAAGGAATGTTTCTGTGTTAGAGTGCTTAACTTTAGTATTGTATGAAGTTCAGGAAATATGTTGCTTCTGAAATGAGCACTATTTGTTCTTCATATTTCAATTTGAATTGTATTGCAACATAGGGAGACCTTGGACAGTAATCTCACCTATTATTTTTTTAAGCTGTAAAATATATGAATTTTAAATCAGGGGCTCTCTAGCTATAAATTGTGATCCAAATATCACATATTTCTCATTTTGAAAGATCCACTGTTTGAATATATTTTATTTTTTTAAATTGTTGAATACAAATCAAAGGAAGAAGAGTACCTTATGACTTCTAAAAACTGTATACAATTTTTATGTCTATAAGTAAACTTAATTTAGGACAGTGCTATGATCTTTTGTTGTAGATTACTTCTGGCTATTTACATACTATAAAGACGAGGGTAGTACTAAGACAGTGTGTGATGTCATAGTTTCTCATGACTGCTCCTCAATCTGCTAAGACAGTGTGTGATGTCATAGTTTCTCATGACTGCTCCTCAATCTGCTACCATTTTTAGGGATACAGTTATAATCCTAGTGTCTCCTATGTTTTAGGTATTCAGGATGAAACACAGGCTAAGCCTTGTGTTTATTGTACACAAGCATTATAAGCCATACCAAACTAAAACACTGTATATAGTATCATAGTATAAAAACAGTGTATATAGTATCATAGTATAAAAACAGTGTATATAGTTTCATAGGTAAAAAAATAAGTGCTTATCACAGTATTTAAAACTCACAAGCTAGTAGTCAAGGAAAAGCCACTAGGAAATTTGGACTGACTTTTTTTTTTTTTATAATTTCTTCAGAAA
The DNA here is from genome assembly GCA_902729485.2 of Mus minutoides. NCBI lineage: Eukaryota > Metazoa > Chordata > Mammalia > Rodentia > Muridae > Mus > Mus minutoides. The sequence goes on from LR749749.1 coordinate 121,007, forward strand.
TACTAAAAATTTAAATAGAGACACACAGGTTCTGAGTTACTGTTTGCTTAGTCGTGCAGGGAAGCCATGTGGTGATTTGATCTAATTGAAAGATAATTATAGTGATTGAAAATATTTATCTAGTGAGAATGAGCATGTTTAAGACTATCACCATTTGTGTCCTCCATATGTGTAAGTGTGTGTGTGTGTGTGTGTGTGTGTGTGTGTGTGTGTGTGTGTGTGTGTTTGTTTGTTACTGGAGATTGAACTGAAAATTTGGATATCCAAGGTAAGCAAGCTATGACTGAGTTACATTACCAAACTAACTTTTACCCTTGGGTGAATCAGTAGTTAGAATAATTGATATTGTTGGGAAAATTAACAGTACCTACTGTGTGACTTAGTCACAGGAAGTGTGGGTAAACCTCTCTTTATTTGGTGGCTGAGAGACAAAAGAAGCAATTCTATCTAAGTGATGGTTAGTGATGCAGTGAATTTGTTGGGAATACTTACAGATATATGGGTGATGGGTTTCTATGGAACAGATGAGTGATTTAGTGAAAGCTACATTATTAGAAAAAAAAAACTCAACTTGAATGACAGCTCATGAAAATGCATTCTTAGAATGTCAGATACAAGTTGTAGGAAGCTCAGTTGGCTGGCCAGTCTTATTTCCTAAACAATTATTCATCTCTTTTTGAGCCCTCCGAGGGACCTTTTACTTTTGTAAATCTTAGGAACTTCTTGAGTCATATAATCTTCCTTAGCACCATAAATTTTGTTTACTTTCCCAGTCTTATAAGTCTTCCTCTTTCTTCCAAAAAGAAGTGCTTCAACTCTGAGAAAATAGCTACACCAGAGTAGTTCATTGGAAAACTGAGCAAGGGTCTTAGAGTGGTTTCCATGCCCTTGACCAATCAACAAGTGTCTCAGAGTGGTTTTCATGCCCTCGACCAATCAACAAACACTTCTGACAGCTGGTATGCTGATTTGACCAGGCAATCTTGAGTGTAAAGTTACTGAAGAGTTAGTCCATACAAATATTCTCCACAGGGGAAAGAAAAAACAAACAAACTATGCTCATCTGAGAAAGCTAACTGTAACCTGAAGTGGCTTCAACAAAGACGTTAACAACTGATTATTTCAAACTGTGCAAGGAGGAAAGGGACTGTGTAAATGTTTACACAGTTTCTGAGAATTATGAGAAGATATTCAAAGTCTTGTTCTTCACAAGGAATTTTGGGGTAAACAGTTTGGTTTACTGTGTACTACTTGACCAGCTTTGTCAAATGGATTTTGTCAGTTCCATGGTGTTTTCCCAGAAGTAGAAACAGTATTTTGAGGTTTGTTATCATATAACTATCATTCAGATTAGCACCGATCGTGTTTGATCAGGTATTAAAGAGCAAGAACTACTCATAACACTGTTTTAAATGAGTGATTTTGGAATCAGCTTTTCTTCAGACCTATTGACATTTCCTAGTAAATTTACCTTAAACTTATGAGAAAACGGTACTTGTGTGTGAAATTTTTATTGCATAACTTAAAATTTTACATAATTTTGAATAAAGTGTGTTACTTTTCTAGTGATCTGTAACAAATTACCACAGAAATGACAGCTCAAAACACAGCACTCATTGATAGCTCACAGCTTTGTCGACTGAAAGGAAGGTAGCCGTCAGGTGAGTCCTTACTGAAGACCTCTGGGGAAAGGTCTATTTCCAAGTTTATTCTCCTTGTTGGAAAGATTCAGTTGCTTCTGATTGCAGGACAGGAGTGTTTTCCTTGCTGTCCATTCTCCACAGGACACTTTGAGCATCTCAAGTTTGCTCACTTATCTTCCATATGTTCTCTCTGTCTTTAAGTTCAAAACAGCAGATCAAATCTTTTGTAAGATTTTTATCTTTGGATTTATCTTCTCAGACTTCTATACTAAATTCAAGAGCCTAGAGACAACTCAAAATTCTAGCCCAGTCCCAGGGACACGTGTGTTCATCTGTTTTTGCATTACCCATGACAATTCATGTGCCACAATGACAAAGCCTAGAACATTCCATGGAAACTGTGATACTCAGCTCTTACAAAAGGGCATCTTGTCAGTTACCTCAGAAATGTTTCTTACTGCATGTAAGTCATTTCATACTTTTATGTGTACCAGGGTTAAACTGAGCAGCTAAGTCTTCACTGGCATTCACGTTTGTAGCACATATATTTTGTGATGTCATTCTATAGATCCACAGTGGATTTGGGGATCGGAAAAGTAGTGGAAGCACAAATGACATTTCCAAATATCCTCTTAAAAACTCATTTTGTGCTGTTGAGAAGCATCCACAAACCCTTCAATTGGAAATGATTAATCTACAATGTCATGGCATGCTGAAAGGAAAAAATCAAGTGAAATGTCTTCCAGGCAATGAATATGCTCAAATAAAATCATATTCTTGTGAACTGATGTAAGTACTTGGAAACACTTGTGTGAAAAAGTATCTTCAAATAGGAAACATGAACACTGTAGTTTCAGATAGGTTGAAGAGATGTGTTTTGCAGTTAATCTTTGGTGATATACCTTTGAGTTCCAGTAAAGCAATATGTTATTCAAAAACAAATGAAAATTTTCCATTCATGTTATCAGTCTATAGAAACATATATGCATGTTTCTAGAAGATGCTGTATTTAGGGCTGGTTATAGATCACTTTCATTGAGAATTACTAAGTGATTTCTGTCTTTGACCACCCCCCTCCCCGCCATGAAGGACATAAACTTAACTTTTTAAATTTAAAGTTAAAATGATTTGTTCTAAAGCTGGGTATCTGGAGTCAGTATCAATAATTTTCAAACATATAATAACTTCGCTAAGATATCCAGTTCACTGCTGCTTGCCAACGACACAACACTTGGTTTTTTTCAGTTATACTACTACAGTGTGTGTGTGTGTGTGTGTGTGTGTGTGTGTGTGTGTGTGTGTGTGTGATTTTTATCTCTTAGTAGTTGATGAAGATACAAGGCTTCCTTGCTGGAATTCTAAGCTCCTTTCCCTTTGTGTGTGACAACTATCCGTGGCTGTCAACTTGACTACATCTGGACTTAACTAAAACTCAAATGTCTGGGAACAGCTATGAAGGATTTTTTTAAAATTAAATTATTTAAAGTGGGAGGACCCACTTCAATCTGGAACTTTGAGGTGGGAATATCTGCCTTTGATCTGGGCCACACATTCTGCTAGCCTGTAAGAAGGACACGGAAAAAGGAAGTTCGCTCTCTCTCCCCCCTCCCCCTTTGCCTGCTTGCTCTTTCTGACTAGTTCACTTTTTTCACTGCATTAGAGCCTGCTTCTTAAGGATTCTGGCATATACTGAAGAGCAGCTGAGAAATCCAGCATCATGGTCTAGAGAATACAGGGTAGCTAAAATAGAAAGGTCATAACAGCTTAAGTTGCCCCCTGACCTCTACACACAGGTACATTTATCCACACACAACACCAGGTATAGTCTTGGTCAAAGTCAAGGAACTGAAGTAATTTTTTCATTTATTTTAGTCAGTGATAAAAAACTTATATACTCAGACTCTACCAAGTTCCCCTGTCTCACATCTGCCTTCCTACTGGCCGATTTCCTACTTGATCCCTGACTGCCTTTGAATTTAAGATCACTCCTATCTTTTCTTTTTTCATATTTTCTACTCTAAATTCCATGTATTTTTGATAAGATTATATGATAAATAATACTGGTTTATTGTCTCTATTTTCATGTTCTTGGAATTTCAAAAGCACATTTAAATATATATATGATATATAATTTTTAAATTATAAAAAGTGAAAAAAAATATATTTTTACAGAGGAAGAAACGGAGGCTATGGATATTAAATAATTTCTCAAAAATCTAAGCTTGTAAGTGATAGGAACAGCATGGGACCAAGGCAAAAAGTCTTTTTATCTCATATAATCTATTCTGTTACTTTAATTAAAAAAAAAATGTAGCTGTGCAGAAGGACACATTTATCTGGGTGACAGTCTAATCCAGAGTCTCATATTCTGTGATTGTGCCCTGCTCAAGGTGAAGGTATTTAATGATTCTGCTCTCCAAATAGACTAAAATTTGTGGCTATAATTATGAATTTAAAATTAAATTTTTATTTGCATTTCTAAATCCTTTCTGTTCACTTCTAATGTTAATGAGAAGGATATATTAGTTATCTACCTTAAACAAGATGCCCTAGCAGACTTGAAGTCCTAGCAGGATGAAAACCAAACAGTTTTGCATCAGTTTCATCACCAAAATGTGAAAAGTACAAACTTCCAAGTCAGCACCTAAATATGCTAGAATAGGCCTAGAGATGTTTTAAAATTCAGACCTATAAACGATTTTTTGCCAGAATATCTGTATGCAAATTTTAAAAAGAGAAGAGATGTTTGGCATCAAAGCTATGGTTTAGTATGATATGTATTATTTCTATAATGATTTTGTTTATTCAGTCAATGAGTGTCAAATCATAAACAGACTCAACAAAATCTGTACTGAAAGTACTACCATATATTAACCATAAATACTACCACATATTAACTATAAGTACTACCATATATCAAACATAAGTACTACCATATATCAAACATAAACACTGCCATATATTAACTATAAGTACTACCTAATATCAACTGTAAGTACTACCATATATCAACCATATATACTATAATATGTTAACCATAAAATACTACCTATCAAACATAAAGTACTACTATATATCAACCATAAGTACTATCATATATTAATCATAGGTACTATAATGTATTAACTGTAAGTACTACACTGTATCAACCAAAAGTACTACCATAGATGAACAATTAGTACTATCATATACCAACCATAAATACTACCATATGTCAACCATAAGCATTGCCATACATATATCTATCAAATTCTACCAAAAATCTGGGCAGTAGGGTTACTTGCTTCACTGTTGTGGCAAAATATTTGAGGAAACCATCTTCAAGAAGAAAGGTGTATGTTGAGAGTGTAGTTCATCATGGTGGGGCAGGCACAGAGCATGAGGCAGCTGGTCATATTGCATCTGTACACAGGAAGCAGAGCCAGATAACGGCTGACATTCAGTTTGCTCTCTCCTTTTCGTTCATTGCAGGAAGCCTGTCCATGGGATTATCCCACCCACATTTAGGGTGTGTCTTCTCACCTCAATTAATCTAATCTAGAAACTCCCTTAAAGAGACTGTCAGACTTGGTTCCATTCAGACTCTAAAGTCCAGCAACTTGTCGATTCAGACTGACTATCATGGGGCTGGGGAGGGGTGTTCTTCCATCATCTGAAGCATTGAAAGCCTCCTCAATACTAGTACAGTGTTGTGTGCTGGACATGGACATGAGGGAACAGTGGTGAGCAATAACTGGGCAGGAAGTCATGGAGGATAGGAGACGGCATCTGAAGGATGTGTACACCTTAGTCCAAGATGGGATGAGTTGCATCCCAGCAGAGTAGAGACAAAAGAGCAAATGCATAGCAAAGAAAGTCATCCAAGTGGACCAGAGATGAATGGGCACTAATGGGTCTCAGTGTAAAGAGAGGAAAACTACCTAGGAAGCTGGGCCAAAGCCTGTACACAGGGACCCTGGTTAACTGGACTGAGTCCTGTAAGGGACCAAGGAATTGTGGTCAGCCAGAGAACTGCATGTGGAGCTATGGTGGCTGTAGCTCAGGTAGCAGTGGGCAGTTTTGTGAATTATCTGACTTTAAGGCAAGATTTCAGGAAGAATGGGGATGGTCTGAACTAAGCTGTTCTTACTCCACTAGTCCATGCCATGGTGTTTTCTACATAGGAGAAAAGGTCCTAGAGGGATAGCAGGAAAATATTACCAGTGGCAGTGTTAGTGTCAGGACCAGTAGCAACCAGAATTTATGGAACACTTACTCTGCATCAGGCGTCCTACCAGGTCCCATCCACAGGTCCTCTGATTATCCATCCGTGTGTTTAGAGAAACTCAGAGCTAAGCAGCCCAAGGGAAAAGACAGAAGTTTGTTTCAGAATATGATTTTAACCACTATGCTTTCCAGCAAAGCTTACTTGGCTTATAACTTACTTAATTTAGAACCTTAAGCACTCACAACACAATAAAGAAATAGTCTTCGAATAGGATTTGCATGTATTTCTCTTCTGAAAGAATCAAATGTATGTGATTTTTGTGACTGACATTGCCTTTGCTTCAGGGAAGTTTCAGCTTTTTAAGTTTTAAGTTTGTAGCTATTTCAATGCAGGCTTCAACTACAGAAGAGGGACTTGCTCACACCCTAGCAGTGAGCCACTCAGCATGGGGTATTAGCCTGGTGAAAGAACAGGTTCTCTCTAGCACATCTTTGCCATTGCACCTTTAATTTTTCTTGGTTTGTTTATTTATCTATTTATTTATTTGTCTCCCTGAATTCTTTTATGGCACAAGTTACCTGAAGTTGATTTAAATAGATTGTTAGGTAGTTCTTTGAATTGTTGGTCTTCAAGTGGGTATTCCTCTGGGATTGATTTAATATAAAAATGAGGGCCAAAAGGAATCCAGAGGCAAAGCCAGAGAGAGGCTTTCAAAATAAATGGAAACCATCTCCTTTTGAAAAGATGTTATTCTTCAAATAAGTAGCTGATGTGATGAACAGTCAGATCAGACCTCACCATCAATGGACTTTCTTGAATAAGCAGTCAGATCTCACCATCAATGGACTTTCTTCAAACTCCATCTTTCCATGCAAGTGATTATGAAACTTCTGTTGTGGTCAAGTTGCCTGGATCAAGTGTTCTAAGGAGAAGATCAAGTGCCAAGATTCATGGGCAGTTTTAGTTCTCCACCACAATTCTGAAAATACCCAGAGTTCTCTTATATTCCCATGAACTTTGGCAAGCTAAGTCAATTCCTGAGCACATGTCTACTTCCAGAATGCTTGCAAATAAAAGTTCAGTCTGAATCACTGGGAAGACCTGGAATCCTACTCAGCTTCAATGATGTTTGACAGCAACTCATTTTCTTACCTTGTGGCATTACACCCTTATCTAGAAATGTGTCACTTTCCATCAGACATGTCTAGAACTTGTTTAGAAAGAAAGACTCCCACCATCCTGGGCCGTGGAAAGGAGATACAAATGGAGAGGCATGGCTTTCATTATGGCTGTGCTACACTAGGCCAAGTTTAGAAATCTACTGAAGAGAATCTTGACACTGACAGCTTTGTTCATTATTCCAAGGAAATATCAATTCTGACACCTGACAGTTTCTTACAATTAATTGAATATCGTGTTTTAAAGCTACATAGAATCCTTACTGAATTCCCCAGGCCTGACGCTTGGCAAATTTAGAAGTACTGTTAATCTTACTAAAAGCTTGTCATTTCACAGGTAGTTTCCTGCCTCGCCCAATAAATCACTTTCTTTCTTCTCAAAGGTTACTTGACTTCTTGAGATGTATACCAAGTTGGACAAATGTTTTGAAAAAATTCTGATCAATCCAAATTAAGAAATAGGTGTTTGAAGCTCACGGTTTAAGCGTCATGGTCCTGAAATATGACCGTGTGATTGAATAAAACATAGGGAAGAAACAGAAATCATCTTGCTGCCTCTCTATGACCCAGTCTTGTTTAGCAGAAGGGGAGAAATGACATGTGGACTTGGAGATGTTTTGATCTCTCTGAAAATCCTGACAATGCTTTATGTCTATTTGCTGCTGATAATTACAAGCCAAGCAATTCTTTCAACCAAAGCATTTACTTTGTATCTTGTGATGGCATAACTCATCTTGGTTTTGATGTGGAAATAACAAACATTTTACTTTCCCAGGGACTGTCACAAGCATTGCACTTCAGAAAAACCAAAATGAGTGAATAGTTTGTGTTGTAAAAGAAACGCATTCCAATGGTCATCAAATTATTTAATGTGGTGTGAGCTTTTCAGAAATAAAACAGCGTTTACAAACCAAATGAAACTGATCCTAAATGTTTAAAGTACACAATTTTTAAATGAATTTTTCACCTAAATATTTTTTAAGTGTCTATGCTACAGAATTTCTATTGGCCGTTTGATGTTTGAGAATATTTGAGGTTTTGAACTTCAGTTAAGTGAGGGCAGTATCAAATCAGGAGTCCTAGAGATTAGCAATGGGAAGTTCCAAGTAGAGGCCGAGTCTGATACCATTTAACATAAAGCCTTTCTTGGGGTTCTATGTCCTTTGAATGGTAGCCATGTTGTGGCAAAAAATTTAATGTGAGCACTTGTTACTATTCTGAAAACCTGACTTGCTATTCATCATATCTGAATCAGAACACAATCTTATATAATCTTACTATGTAACTTTATTGGACTGATAGAAAGCAGGGGTCTTTACCTGTTAGTTCTATAGCCTCCCTCCCCCATGAAAATAAAACAGAGAACAGAGAGTAGGAACCATAGTTAAGTCCAAAAGAAACAGTATTGAAAGTGATAACTGTGTGAACAAAAGCTTTGATATGTTCTGCTACTGTGCTATGACTGATTCCTTCGTGTGGGTATGTGATCTGCCTCCCACAGGGGTCCTAAGAGGAATGTTAGGCACATGATAGTTTCATGTTTCAAACAAGGGAAGTAGTACTTAATGTCTTAAATTATCTGATGCCTGATAGCAAGTGAATATCAATAAAGACAACACTAACTCATAATCCATGTTACAATTAAATCTTTTGGGGTTTCAATATAGGTCATTCATTGGCAACAGTTAAATATTTAATCCATTCAGAAACAACTAGAACCTCATTAAAATGACATCGTCCCTCCCTTCCTTCACCCGTGATGTAGAAGCTTGTCACTGTTATATGGATCTTCGTTCTTATGTTGACAAGCTTTGGCTTCAGTTACATTTTTTCTAGGCTATTTCTTTATACCAAAATTGAGTATTACACTTCTATATGATGTGATGAAATTACCTAACAAAAGTACCTAGCCTTTATGTGATTATTTTGTGACTGATTTAGTTGGCTCTGAATACATGAACATTCAGAACATATCAGGTAGAGAGGTCTGAATGGATCTCAATGCACGACCGCATGGAGCATCCTTGAGCATCTGTGGGGATGTCAGTGACAGAGTTGACTTGGGGTTTCAAGTCATACTCACAACTCTGCCCAGTACCTCTGAAGGGATGAGCCTGCCTGTTCTCTGGGGTCTACTACAAATGCAGTTTCTAACTTTCTCTAGACCCAGATTTAAGTCTGCACATTTATTATGGAACTTATACATTCATTCAATATTTCTTCAGTAGTCCATGTTGTGTTGAACCACATGCTTATTCCTAAATATATTGAAATTAATAAGACACACATGTCTCTTTTATGGGGTTTGAAAAATGCAAAAAAAAATCCCAACAGTGCAAATAAGTGATATATGCTATGGTAGAGAAAACTGTAGTGAATAGCATAAGAACTCTAAGCAAAGTGTCTAGCCTAGACTAATGGGAATAGTCCCAGTTTGGAAGTGAGCATATGCAAGCAGAAAACTAAACAATGAGCTAAGATGTTTTTAAATAAAGTGAGAGAGCCAGAGTGTCTGGCAGTGATTTTCTCCTGTGTACTACCAGATTCTCCCATGACATTTGAGATATACAAAGTCATATTTGAATGCTTTGTTGTGACCACTGTGTGTTACTGGAAATAAATTCAGGTTAGGAGAAATCACAGATACTAGCCAAGTTCTGGTAGACAAAACATCTCAGGCCCCCAGTTCTCCACAACTATATGATTGAAAAAAATTTAGGTTATAGAAGTATATCTTAAAATCATTATTAAAAAATAGAAAAAACATCTTTGTATAAAAATTTATTGATATGATATTGAATTACTGCACTGAATTGATACTGACAGACCTCTGTATATCTATCCAATGTGAGCTGTGCCAGGATCACTTTTCATATTCATTGACTTCAATCTTTTTTTTATGTTTTGTTTTAAATAGTAGCCACACACTTACTATTTTTAGTTTGAATCTTTATTAGCTATCCAGATTTCATATAAGTCCAAGGTTAGTTAAGTTGAAGCTAGTCTAATCCCATTCTAGTCTCTCTATTATATAGTATATTCTTGCAGATATTAGATATACAGATACTGCCTATCTGCAACATTGGATGTTCCCATTTTTATAAAGCTTTTTTATCATTGATAATTATAATTTTATGATTGCTTTATTGTTGCAATTTTAATTATGTATTGCTTTTTTCAGATATGGATTCCTTTCTCTGCATTTTCTGTCATTTTCTGCTTATTAGAAGGAATGCCTAAACAATTAAAGCCTTGTGTGTTCAGAGAAAGGAGAGAAAGAATAAGGAATGGTCAAGGCTTTACCTCATTTGCTACTGGCAGTTGGCAGCATAATTCTGAGGAGGCTCTATGAGGATTCTAATGGATGTTTCTGGCAATTGGAACTTGTTAAACTACTCTACTAAAAAGCATGGGAACAAATCATGCTGCTTCTGACACAGAGACACATAACAGAAGAGACACACAGAGAGACACGTAACAGAGAGATGCACAGAGAGACCATGGTAAACATTGAGCTCATTGTTCTTGAAGGATGTGTGCATCTTTCTCAGAGTGCATACCTTGAACGAATGTGAAGGAGTAATCTGTAATGCAAAGGCGCACCAAACCTGCATCGAATATTTCCTAAGTCACAGGGCAACAGGTATAGTTCTAAGTCTTATCTCAAAGGTTGAGGAAATTAAAGATCTGAATAAATGTTCTGGCTCAGCCTAACAAATGTTAAAAATCAAGACTTGAATGTCTATACTTTCAAGCAATTGGAACATACCAAAGAAAAAGATCAAGAACATAAGGAAAACATGAGTAACCACTGTCCCCAAAGACAAAATTCACAGTTTTATCAATTATTGTAAGAGAAGCAACAGAATGACCTTACCAAGAAGAGACTCAAGTAAGAAAAAATTAAACAAAGCCAGCTCAGAACTGATACATATGACTGATTTTGTGGCTGAAGCATATTAAAATAGTCATAATAATTATAAATAGTCAACAATTTGTGTATAAGGCAACATGATAAACAGTGAGTTAAAAGAGATTGTAAATGATCGAAATTGAATTTCTATTAATAAAACTTTTTTGAAGTGAAAAATAGGACTAACTATAAAAATTAAGAAAAAGGAGGAGTGGACTTGCAGAATAACAAGAGATTATAGTAAAACCTGAACCAAAAAGAAGAAAATATTTATACTGTCAGTGAGCTCGTGAACAACCCCAGGAAGAATAACAGGCCTGCATCTATGAATTGGGAGGAAGCTGGGCAGAAGTGGAATACCACTTCCATGAAACTGCAACTATGGTTGGTTCAGAGCCTTCCATCATGTGGGTGCTGGGAACTGAACTTCGGTCTGCTTTAAAAACATTGCTTCAATATTTTATTTATTTACATCCCAAATGTTGCCCCCCAGACCCCTATCTCAGAGGTCATCCCCCTCCCCCTCCCCTTTGCTTCTGAGAGGTTATCTCTCCCAGCATTCTTCTTCCCTGGGGCCCTGGGGGCCCATTCTTTCCCGCTGAGGCCAGACAAGGAAGCTACAAGCATGCCTGGGGCACATACACACTCAGACCAGCCTGTGTATGTTGGTGGCTAGCTTAGTCTCAGGGAGCTCCCAGGGCTCCAGGTTTCTTGACATTGTTTGTTCTTTCTACAGGGTTGCCATCCCCTTCAGTCCCCTCATTCCTTCCCCTAACTCCTCCATAGGGGTCCCAACCTCAGTCCAATGGTTGACTGTGAGTATCTGCATCTGTCTCAATCTGCTGCTGGTAGATCCTCTCAGAGAACCCATGCTAGGCCCCTGTCTGCAAGCACAACATAGCATCAGTAATAGTTTCAGGGTTTGTTGTCTATCCATAGGATGAATCACAAGTTGGGCTGGTCACTGGTCAAAGACTGGTTACAGAAAATGTGGTTCCTTTACACAATGAAATACTATTCAGCTGTTTATAAAACAAAGATACCATGAATTTTGCAGGCAAATGGATGAAACTGGAAAATATCTTTTCAATGAGGTAACCCAGACTCAATATATACATGATATGTACTCACTGATAAGTGGACATTAGCCAAAAAGTACAGGATACCCATGATATACCCTACAGACCCACCCAAAGAAGTTAAATAGGAAAGAAGGCCCAAGTGAGGATGCTTTAATCCCACTTAGAAGAGGGAACAATGTGATCACTGGAAGCAGGAGGGAGGGACCCGGGTAGAAGAGGGGAGAAGGAGGGAAAAGGGGGACAGGATCAGATATGTGGGGGAGACAGGAGAGAAGCCCAGAGGCTCAGGAGAATGAATGGAAATATGCAGCTGCCAGAGGTGGGGAATGGGGGAAACCTCTAGAAATTCCCAGAGACCTGGGATGTGGGAGGCTCCCTGGTCTCAATTTGGGTGGCCTTAGCCAAAGTGCCCAACAGAGTGGAGATGGAACCTGAAGAGACCACCTTCAGTAGACAGGGCCCCCAGTGGAGGGATAGAGACACCAACCCACTTGAAATTTTTGACTCAATTGTTTGTGTCTAAAAGAAATGCAGAGGCAACAAGTTCTTAACTGCTGAGCCATCCAATCTCTCATTTTAAATTTGGCTCCTGGGATGCAGTCACCCTGGCTGTCTCAGCTGTGGGAGAGGGGAGAGATTTTCCTGGTGGTAGGGTAGACAGAGATGTAGGTCTAGCTAGTTCTCCACAGACTTTCACGTGATTTTTAAAAGCATGATTCCACCTCTCTGCCATCTCTATGATCCTGGAGCTATGAACCTGTGTCCTTTTGAATGACACTTGAATCTTGTTTATTGCTCTATTACATAAGGTTCAAATTCTCTCTTATATACTTAACAGATTTATAGAGATGTTTCCTGGTTCCTCATACTCTCCATCTCTCATGGCTCAGTTGGGTTTCCACTATTCTTAGCCCTTGCTTGTTATTTCTTTCATCTTTTCAAGAACTGGGCCAAAGGGGACTTTCAAACTATCCCATGTGAGAACTTAGACTCTTAACCTGTGACATGTATCTTTTTTTATTAGATATTTTCTTTATTTACATTTCAAATGTTATTCTCTTTCCTTGTTTCCCTTCCGAAAACCAGCTATCCCCTCCCTCCTCCTCCTGCTCACCAACCCACCTGTTCCTGCTTCCAGGTCCTGGGCTTACTCATACTTTTTCAGTATTCATAGACTTTTTTTGTTTAATTTGTTCACTTCTGTTAAATGGTGACTAGTACTTGGTAAATAATTGTTTGCTTTGAATGAAAGAAAAAATGTATTAAATTTGTAGGTTGATTTCCGTAAGATGGCCATTTTTATTATATTAATCCTGCTAATCCATGAGCATGGGAGATCTTTCCATCTTCTGAGATCTTCTTAGATTTCTTCCTTCATAGACTTTGAAGTTCTTATCATAAAGATCTTTCACTTGTTTATTTAGAGTCACACCAAGGTATTTTATATTATTTGTGACTATTGTGAAGAGTGTTGTTTCCCTAACTTCTTTCTCAGCCTGTTTATCCTTTGTGTAGAGGAAGGCCACTGATTTGTTTGAGTTCATTTTATATGCAGCTACTGTGTTGAAGTTGTTTATTAGGTTTAGGAGTTCTCTGGTGGAATTTTGAGGGTCACTTAAATATACTATCAAATCATCTGCAAATAGTAATATTTTGACTTCTTCCTTTCCAATTTGTATCCCTTTGACCTCCTTTTGTTATCTAATTGCCCAAGCTAGAACTTCAAGTACTATATTGCATAGGTAGGGAAAGAATGGGCAGCCTTGTCTAGTCTCTGATTTTAGTGGGATTGCTTCAAGTTTTTCTTCATTTAGTTTGATGTTGGCTACTGGTTTACTGTATATTGCTTTTACTATGTTTGGGTATGGACCTTGAATTCCTGATCTTTCCAAGACTTTTATTATGAAGGGGTGTTGGATTTTGTCAAATGCATCTAATGGAATGATCATGTGGTTTTTTTGTCTTTGAGTTTGTTTATATAGTAAATTACATTGATGGTTTTCCATATATTAAACTATCCCTGCATCCCTGGGATGAAGCCTACTTGATCATAATGGATTATTATTTTGATGTATTCTTGGATTTGTTCTGTGAGAATTTTATTGAGTATTTTTGCATCGATATTCATAAGGGAAATTGGTCTGAAGTTCTCTCTCTTTGTTGGGTCTTTGTGTGGATTCGGTATCAGACTAATTGTGGCTTCATAGAATGAATTGGGTAGAGTACCTTCTGTTTCTATTTTGTGGAATTGTTTAAGGAGAGTTGGAATTAGGTCTTCTTTGAAGGTCTAATAGAACTCTGCACTAAACCCATCTGGTCCTGGGCTGTTGTTGTTGTTGTTGTTGTTGTTGTTGTTGTTGTTGTTGGGAGATTATTACTGTTTCTATTTCTTTATTGGATATGGGACTGTTTAGATGGTTTACCTGATCCTGATTTAATTTTGGTACCTGATATCTGTCTAGAAAATTGTCCATTTCATCCAGGTTTTCCAGTTTTGTTGAGTATAGGCTTTTGTAGTAGGATCTGATGATGTTTTGGATTTCCTCAGCTCTTGTTGTTATGTCTCCCTTTTCATTTCTGATTTTGTTAATTAGGATACTGTATAAAATACTCATATTTATTTTATACTTATTAAAATATACTTTTTATTAGACATTTTCTTTATTTACATTTCAAATATTATCCCCTTTCCTGGTTTCCTCTCTTTAAACTCCCTATCCCCTACCCCGTTAGTTCCCCTGCCTACCAACCCACCCCCTCTGGCTTCCTGGCCCTGGCATTCCCCTACACTAAGGCTTAGAGCCTTCACAGGACCAAGGGCCTCTCCTCCCATTGATGACTGACTAGGCCATCCTCTGCTACATATGCAGCTGGAGCCATGAGTCCCAACATGTGTATTCTTTGATTGGTGGTTTAGTCCCTGGGAGCTCTGGGGGTACTGGTTAGAAATGACCCCACACACCTATGGTCACTTGATCTTTGACAAAGGAGCTAATACCATCTAGTGGAAAAAAGACAGCATTTTCAACAAATTGTGCTGGCTCAACTGGTGGTTAGTACGTTGAAGAATGCAAATCGATCCATTCTTATCTCCTTGTACAAAGCTCAAGTCCAAGTGGATTAAAATATACTTAAGCACTGGGGACATAGCTAGTAAATAAATACTTCCTATATCAATGTGAGGCCCTGAGGTCAGTTCCCCATAATCCACATTCAGCTGCATGAACTAGTGAATGTTTGTAATCTTAGTGATCCTAAGGGGAGAGAGAGGATGAGGATAGTACATGCCTCAGCTAATAGGAAGGAGACCTTCTCAGAGAAGACAGAAGGTAAGAATTGACTCTGACATTATCCTCTGACTTTAATACATCTGTGCTCACCCTCACACAAATGAACACACACACACACACACACACACACACACACGTGCGAGCGCACGCGTGCACACACATACATTTGTATGTCTATATATACATAAGTTAAAAATAACACAAAGCTGAGACTGGAAAGGAAAGGGAAAATAAGCCATATCAAGTAAAAATGAACTTTCTCCCGTAATTTGTGAGCACTGAAATGTATTTTGGGCCATCTCCCTTTGTCATGTTTTTGGCATTTCACGAGCATAGCTGAGCAACACCAGCATATGGTCTTCCTCTGGTTTTCCATTTCTCCTCTGACTTAAACATTATGGAGACTGGCCGTATTACTCACCACTGGTGGAATAAAGTAGTTGGCATTGCAATTGATTTAAATCAAATTTGATATTTCAAAGATATGAATCATGTTTTGACAGTGTTACCACAATCCCCAGAAGACATTATCTAATCAGTGGGATAGAGGTATTTGTTTACAAAGTCATCTTTACTCATTAATAAATACTTTTCATGATTAGTGTCGGTTTTCTTTCATTATAATAACTTAGTTCAGAGAAGAAAACCTTGTTTGCCTCTCTACATCCCACCTCAAATGGACAGTAAATAAAATAAAACCCAAATAAAAGCAAGCAGATCTTCACTAGTGGGGCTAATAATCTAAATATTCCAAGATAATATGAAAACATTTTAGAACAATATTTCCTTTTAATGTCAAAGAAAGTCTATGTATCCTTTATAGAAAATATATTTGTTTTCTAAGTACGATCTGTTGTTATAACTGGGACAAAAACATATTTACATCTGAATTTCTGATCTTAGAATCACCTGATAAAATATTTTTCAGAAGTGAGTGCAGAAAACAAGTAGAATATTTAGTGAGAAATACTGGGACATTATTCCTGTTGTGATTAAGTGAAAGCAATATTAGTATTTGGGAGAATATAAAATCATGACATAAATTAAGTATAACCAAGTTTCCAAATATTTTGATTTTGTATCAAAATGAAAATTCAGATCAACTTATGTATCAAGTGATTAACAAAACATGATTTCTGGTTCTGAAACCATGAATTGCATGGATATTCCTCTAAACCTGTTACAACTTAAACATTGAAAAATGCCGCACCCGGGTTGGAATGGAAATTGTAATCAGCATTTCTGTTGTCAAAAATTTAACTTAATGGGAATTGTTACACAGAATAATAAGCAATATCACTGCTGTCTTCACATTTCAAAACTTAGAAAATTCTTATATTTTCAAAGATTGGAGCTTTGATTTATAAATGTCAAGTCAATACAATTTAGCTTTTATCATTTTTCATAATTTGCAAAGATAAAGCAAAATCTCAGAACTAGAAATTTTGTCAGGGATCAAAACAGACTGAGAGTATCACGGTAGATTTGCTTACATTAAAAGTTATCTTAGGAGCCCTATTTGGTACCGGTCTGCACTTGACATCAGTGATATCACCAGGTTTTAAACGCATTCTGCCTAATAGCTCCCTGCAACCTACACACAAAGAAAAGCTTTCAACTCCTTCATCATTGATGAGGTAACGCAATCTGGGTTAACCAAGCCAGTATTTCATTGTGTGTGGAGGAGATAGATTTAATTGTTGCTTTATTTCGTCTAATGGACAGGTGGAGCTTACAAAAATTGAATTAATAAAATGCAAATGCACCCTGTACTTTATCTCTAAGTGTCTGAGGCCCAGATGTAGCTGCAAAGCTTATTATAGATTTCCTTGCCCTCCGTAGCCGTGAAGGCGCTGGTTTGCTCTGTAGGAAGGGTGATCTTCGGTGCTGTGCGGGGGCGGTGGGGGGGGGGGCTTTTCTTGTACTGCTGTAAGCTGTATGCTTCTGTGATATTACCTTAACCTCCGTCTATGAGTAAAGTCACTCGCTTGTAAAAAGAAACCTCTCTTAATTGCTCCCAATGATCCTTGACCCTGATATCCCTCTACATTTTTTTTAACCAGGGTGGATTCTGTGAATCATTTCAAACAACATAGAGCAGAAGACGACTGTCTTATCATCCTTGATACTGGATCGTCAGGTGACGATAGTTTCCTTTCTGGGCACTCTTGCAGCTCAGTCACTTGAAGAGGCAATTTGGGGTCATGTTGCAGCTTTTGAGACTGTGCATCCACAGTGTACTTGACAGTGATTCCTTCAGGCCTGTTCTGTCCTTGCTGACTGCAGTCTGGGCACTTGGAGAAACCCGAAGCAAGAAGAGACTTATAGTTAAATACACATACTAAAGCCAGGATCTGACTCTTGATTCAGAAAACTGTGAGATTGTAAATGTTTGTTGTTTTAAATCCAAATGATGAGGTTGAAAGCAATGGACTAATACATTTTTTTCAAGCTTTCCTGCTTTGTATTGACTGACATCACTTAAACACACAGCTAAATGACTGAACAACTTCTTGCTTTACCTCTTCCCACCTCTAATGATCCCCTGTTCTCTACGTCTGTATTCATGAACCTTTGAAAAGGCTTCCTGAAAAATGGAATAGCACCTTTTCCTTATTGCTTCAATGCTTCATACCTACTGTTACTTGGCCATCCGATCCTACCTGGTAAATGCCTGACAGACATGATGACATATAATTAGCATAATTCTTTTTTTTTGCTTATATTTCTTTTTGTTTCAATTTTTTATTAGATATTTTCTTAATTTACATTTCAAATGCTATCCCGAAAGTCCCCTCCCCCATCCCCCCTCCCTGCTCCCCTGCCCACCCACTCCCACTTCTTGGTCCTGGCGTTCCCCTGTATTGGGGCATATAAAGATTGCAGTACCAAGGGGCCTCTCCTCCCAATGATGGCCGACTAGGCCATCTTCTGCTACATATGTAGCTAGAGACACGAGTTCTGGGGGTTCTGGTTAGTTCATATTGTTGTTCCTCTTCTATGGTTGCAGACCCCTTCAGCTCCTGGGGTTCTATCTCTAGCTTCTCCAATGTGGGGCCCCGTGCTCCCTCTTATAGATGACTGTGAGCATCCACTTCTGTGGGAGTCAGCTATATCAGCGTCCCTTCAGTAAAGTCACTAAACTCAGACACTATTGCATAGGACAGCAAGTGTTTAATTAGCATAATTCTATCTGCTGGCTCCCACCAACAAGGTGTTTAAAGATGACACCTACTTTCATTATGGAAAAGAAAAAGAACCCTCCTCCAAATTCCACCCCTGTGAAGACTGCAGGCTACTTGTTTATTTATTTATTCTTACCTCAGGAGAGCTTTCCTACCAAACCAAAACTGCATATTGAAAACCGTATACAGTGGTGGTAACTCGCCACTACTAAAAATAAACAATAACTGAGGGTATGGGAACAAACAAACCCAGGCGCAGTAAAGTCACCGAGTCTTCTGCACTTGAAAAATGCCCACTGGCAATCTTCCCCCTAAACCTCCGCTGATGATAAGAGGAAAGATTCTGCATTAGGTTTAGTGTTTGCAGTTTTCTGGGTTAGTCTGTAATTATCCTCACTGCCTTTTTCCTTCATTACTTTTTATTGTGTCACAGTTATCATCTGCTCATTCCATAAGTTTTAGATTCTAGAATAATCTTCTAGCTATTAAAAATTTAAGTTATCATTTTGTCTACTCATTGCATGATATAGACCGACCTGCTGTATTTCTAAAACATTCCTAAACTTCAGCCCTCCTAGGCTAGTTCTCTTTAAAATGCTGTGCAGAGATTTCTCTGGGTTGAGAAAACACAATTGTGTATTTTGAATGTGGACACCCTAAGCAGGAAAAGGACCAATCTGATTGGAAGCATTCCAGAGAGGGTGGAATATTTGAAGGAAATGATTTAGTTTCATGGTTTTTCTTAGTAAATCTTGCTGTTTACTTGGAGACAAGCCATCGGTACTCGGGGAGCTGGCTTTGAGGCTCATATCCCTTCAGCTACGGGGATGTTGCCCACTGTTTTCAGGTGCACAGGAAGACTAGATTTCCATCAGGTTTTACCCTTGATCCCTCAGGTCTTAAAAAGCCTTCACTTTTGGCTGGAAATCCAGTCAGCATTGGCACCCACCGGTCAGGGAGAAACTCACCTGAGCCCCTCTTCTGTGGGAACCACAGAGGAACCCTTTTGATTGCACACATTTTGGTTCCTACCACTGGAGTTGAAATTAGAGAAGCAAAGAAGAAATTGTCCCAAATGGTTCTAAAGTTTCTTTGCTTCTCACCAGACCAACCCCTCTTTGACCTCCAAGGTCAGTCTCCTGCAGGAAGGTCTTCCTCTATACTTTCTGGGGTCCTCACATTTACCGGTCTATTTTCTACTTAATGTTTTATGTAGCTCAGGACTTGGAACTCATTACTCTGCGATCCTTGTGTTGGAAATGCATGAGACTCAATAGATGTTGGTTAGGTAAGCCAATAGCAGTGCTACATATAAAATTATCATCTACTGAAGCCTTAAAAAGTTAATGTTGATTTTAGCTGATGACCATAGCTATGAAAGTGCTTTGCATGGCCTATCACCACAAGTAGACATATAAATATGAATAAATATAAAGTGTACTGCCACTCAAAATGAGATTAGAGTTGTTTATCATCTTGAGGTGGCTATAATTTTGAAAGATCAGAGAGTGAATTTTGTATATTAATTTCAGATCTATCTATATGTATATATTACCATATTATAATATTTGGTTATATATCTACCATACTGAACCAAAACTAAAAACTCATAAATTTGTTTGTGACTTAAAAACTTTTATTGATCTAATAAACAATCTTTTTAATGTATAGCTAATATTAGCAAATACCTAATTGTCTCTGCTAACATAAGGTGTGAAACAATGGATTCAAAGAGGGAATTCTTCTAGAGGAAGTATGCAGTGCCTAATAAAAGTTATTACATGTAAACACATATCCATACAGAAGTGATTGCTGGTTGTACTGTACTACTGGCTAGTAGGAAAAAACAAAGCAATGTTTGAACTGGTAGTTACAGTCTAGTAGCTTTTAGTAGGTGACCAGTGAAGACCTTCTATTAGATGAACTATAATCAAAGATAAATTGTTTGTCTACCAATGAAGTCATTTCAAAGATTATAAAGTTTCACACACGAGGATGATTAGTTCTAGATGTAAACCACAAAAGATCAAAAGTTAAAAGTTGCTCTTAACTTAATGTGTTAGTCTCAATGCCCTCCCTGTGTTTGAAAGCTCAAGGCAATGGTGGTTTACCTTAGAAATAGATCCAATATTTCCTCTTATAGAAATTGCCACTCATGTAGGAAAGTCATTCTTGTAAGAAAAAAAATAATCCGGGTATATTTGTAGGACATGCTGTTTCCCCCAAAAGTGGTATATGTTAGGAAATACAGAAAGTTGATGCAATAGTTTACTTGGTTACTCTAAACACTTACATACAATACAACCTGAACATAATATTCATCTTACATATTATTTCAAGTTACACATATATATTTATACAAAAAACATATACTTAAATCACCCAAGAATGTGCTGTTTACATAGAAAGGTTTCAGTCATCTTCTAAGCATTATTTGGTTTTGTGGTATTCTGAGGTATTTCTCGTGAATGGTCTGGTTTAAGTAGTCTTTATTTCTCAAGTTCAAGGAACTAGTTACAATTTCACATAAGGATTCCACCCTACCCTGTTCTTCAGCAAATAGACTTGAAGGAATTCAACACCCTTAAAAGTAAACCAACCTAATGTGTTCTCATTTGGGAACATTTGGAATAAAAACACAATTAAAAAGGACATATTAGTTTTTGAAGTCACAAGTCTAGAGAGACAAAAGGATTTTCGTTAGCTGTTTATAAAGGAAGTTTTAATTGTGACAGTTGCTCTTGATTGGATTGAGACATCTGGAAGATGAAGAAAGCATGCTTTTTCTATCTGTGAGGGTGCTCTCAAAGAAGATTGGACCATGAGGGCTTTGACCTAATGGATAATTTAATCCCTTTATAGTTATAGAAGTTTAGCAACTTAGAAGGTGATTGAACGGTAGAAGGTGTAGCTGATGAGAAAGTGACCTACTGCGGCCAAGGTTTCCTTCTGTCTACTCCTTTGGGTTTCCTGGAGGCCCTGAGGTAAACGTCTTTTCTCAGCCACATCCTTCCTCCCTGGCATCTCTGCCTTGCCCCAGGCCTGAAGGCCATTGATTCAGTTGACTGTTGATAACTTCTGATGCCCACATGTGTAAATGAGACACCTCCCTGAGTGCTTTTCACAGATATCTTGTAACAATGACAAAAAGCCTTTCAAACATAAATATTTGCATGAAGGTCTCATTCATAATTTAAAATCACTATCTTTGCACTTAAAATGGTGGATACAGCTGACTTCAATAAGGTAATTCTGTCACCAGCATTCCAAAGTGAAAGCCATAGTATCATTTTGAGCCTGTAATTATTAGAAATCCACCCATTAATCCTGCACCATGGCCAGTAGAGGGGATCTTACTTCGTGGCAGCCAGGAAGCAAAGGGAAATAATCTCACAGGAGGTTGTCCTTGTCTTCTGATTCTTTCTGGGCTTCCAGCCCAGGATCCTACAGCCACACCCTAGAGTACATCTTCTATCTTAGTTAGTGCCCTCCAGAAAAACCCTCACAGACATACATTCAGAAATCGGCTTTACCAATCTGATGCACGTTCCTCAAACCAATCAGTTTGACTTCTTTTTTTTTTTTTTTTTTTTTTTTTGGTCAGGGTTTCTCTGTATAGCCCTGGCTGTCCTGGAACTCACTTTGTATACCAGGCTGGTCTCGAACTCAGAAATCCGCCTGCCTCTGCCTCCCGAGTGCTGGGATTAAAGGCAGGTGCCACCACGCCCGGCTATCAGTTTGACTTCTAAGACTAGTTGTCCAGATAGTTGTGTTGGTGCTTGGCTGCATAGAGGGGACCCAGAACACAGCAACCAGAGAAGCTTAAACCAGCCCAGGCTATGCTGGGAGATTTTTTTTTCAAGAAATAAAAAAGTTTAATTACCATTATCTTCATCATTAAGAGAAAAGGTATAACTTCTACAACAGCAAAAACAACAAACAGCATAGAAAGTTTTAAACATCATAGCGAACCTTTATTCTTTAAGTAAATGTAAATTTATACATAACTATTTTTCATATTAACCTGTTTATATACATATATACACAGATATGATCACCTACTGGCTTAATATAAATCTATTATAAAATATGATATACACTTGATGATGGGAATTAATATGTGGATAGATGACTATAGTCCAAAATAATAATAAATGAATTTAGAGTTCATTCCTATCTAATTCATAACCATTTTATTATTTTACTCTGATTTGGTTATCACAAAATAGTTACTTGCTATTCTGAGTAAAGGTCTTGAAGTGTGGGCATTCATGTAAAGACTCCACAGGTATAGCTTCAGAAGTTGCTGAGATGTGCAGTCTTACAGGAAACCCCTCAATCCTCCGCCTCTTACTGCATCTTTGGCCTCTTTTGCACCATGTTCCCGGAACCTCTGGTGTAGGGGTTTTATTGTGGATCTATCAGCCCGGACTGGTCCACAACTCTGAGTTTTATTTGGCTGTGGTTTTCTGTAATGGTCTCAGTCTTTTCAAAGAGAAGTTTCCTCGCTGAGGGTTGTCTGTGGGTATAAGGACAAATATTTAGAGTGTAGATATAGATTATGAATATTTAGTAAAGTGACTGTTCTACGATGTCCTCCAGGATCCCTGACTTCACCAGCCCTGTGTAGTATGCTAGGTTTACAGCACCAGGTATGCATTACCTCTTGTTGCTTGGGTCTTAAATATAGGCATGCTAAAGTAGACTGGGTGTGCACGTGCATATCCGTGTGTGTGTGTGTGTGTGTGTGTGTGTGTGTGTGTGTGTGTGTGTGTGACAAAATGAGGCCATAAATTTGAAAGAGAACAAGGAAGGTTCTATTGGAGGTGGTTTTGTGGGGGAGAAAAAGGAAAGGGGTATATGATGTAATTATATTATTATACTCTCAAAAAATAAAAGAAGTAATTTCAATATTATTTAAGGGTCAGGGTATAGCTAAGTTGGCAGAGGGCTTAACCAGCATTCTCAAGGCTCTGGTTTTGATCCCAGACACTGATATAACTACAAGTGCCTCTGAATTCCCAGCACTGCAGAGGTGGAGACAGGAAGAGTGCGAAGTCACCCTAGGCTATCTAATTGGTTTGAGGGCAGCCACAGCCACATGAGATCAAGAAAAATCTAGTGAGATAGCAAGATAGTGAGTACTGGAGAAAGGGAGTGTGTGAGGGAGTGAGGAAGGAAGGGGGAGCGACATAGAGAGGCAGGGGGGAGAGAGAGGGGGAGAGAGAGAGAGAGAGAGAGAGAGAGAGAGAGAACGGGAGAAAGGGAGTATGTGAGGAAGGAAGGAAGGAAGGAAGGAAGGAAGGAAGGAAGGAAGGGAGGAAGGAAGGGAGGGAGGAGGGAGGGGGAGTGACGGAGGTGGGGGGGGGAGAGAGAGAGAGAGAGAGAGAGAGAGAGAGAGAGGATATTATTTAGCTGCACAGTGGTATTTAAGAATGAGTAGAATGGAAATCTATAAAATATGACTTAATTTGCCACGTGTCAGAAACTATAAAAGCAGTTGTATCCAAGGGCCTTTCATGCCAGCGTGTATAACACAAGTGGTCTTTTTCATCATTTATAGTAAATATGATTATTGCCAGATTGTCAATATGGTCTCAGTCTGTTCCTAAGAAAATTTGGCTCAGTCTGTTTGCAACGCTTTACAGATGTGAGTTTTCCACAAAGACCCTATCGTTTTTACTTTACTATAAACTGAAGATTAGATAATTTCATTTATCTGTCCAAATACACAATACCATTCCTTACATGAGTCATTTTAGAATGATTAAGGGAGAAAAAAAGAAAGGTAGGGAGTTGAGGAAGAAATCTGTTCAATATACAACACGTACTTGAAAGAAAACTTAAATCTGTAAAAGAAAATTAAATAAAGAGAAACCATAGTAATGTAATTAAAATAAATTTGTGTTGTTTTAAAACTGACTTTCAGACATAAACCTATGTCTGACCCAAGCCCAGCAGGGTACTAGGTCAAAGGAACTGCATTGGGGACAGGCAGCATGACTGCCCGGGTCTCTATTGACCAAATTACTACGCAGTTTGGGAGTTTCTCCAGTGCTTGTGTCTTGCAGTGAAATCTCAGGGTATTTTTAATCCACTCAGCATGCCCACTGGAAGTTTTCAAATGGTTTACAATCAAGGCTAAAACAAAGCAAGACAAAACTTTTTTTTTTTCTTTTACTATTTTACACTTATAGGATGATGTTTATTTAACAAGGTGGTAACATTTTTGAGAGCTTACATGCAACAAATTCAATGGCTTTGGTGTATATCCCACTCCATCCTGCTCACAGCTCTGGGGCCTACAGTATGTTAATCTAGTGTTATACATGAGCAAGCATGTAGGCCTTCGTTAAAGAGTTCGGGAATAGTCTTGCCACAGGATAAGTGTGAAAATAAAGACTAGCTTGTGTAAAATAGTCGGAAGGAAACTGAATATAACCCGAGCCAAATCTTGGCTTTAAAAAGTTTCCTCGGCCAAATAAAATTGCATTCACTTTTGCCAAGTCGTCACCACAAATACTGTCCTGTAACTTTGGACTGTGTTTGTAGGTTTTCAGTTCAGGGACCTGTAGAATGACTTCCATGTTACCTCTTCAATAGCATTTTTAATTTTAAGATAGAATTAGAACCAGAGAAAGTGAGTTAGGTTTACAGAAAATAAGTATTAGAGTGTTCGCATGCATAATAGACTGACCTTAGGCTTTGATTATCTTCCATTGGTTGGGTTCATTTGTCAGAACTAATTAGCCAATTTAGGGATAAATTCTTAGTTACTAAAGTCCATACATTATTAATATTACTTAAGCATTTTTCTAAGATTACATATAGAATTCCTCCTTCCTTTAGTTGCCCTGCTTTCTCAGATGAGTCACTTTTACAGACCCACGTAGAATTTAGGAGAACCAATCCTATCCAGTACTTGTCTAAGTTGAGATTCCTCAGATGTAGCCAGGGTCTCATGCTGATCTCAAACTTCCTATATAGTTAAGTACGACCTAGACTTTCTCATCCTCCACCCTCAGCCTTTGAGTGCGGGATTATAGGTGTTAGCTGTGTTATTTCCACGGTCTCATTTACCGGTTCGCAAAGAATTCCCACCCAGACACCGGCACACAATTGACAGGGCTCACCAGCGGTGGGACAAACCCCAAAATCCTCAGAACAGGGCCTGGCCAGCCCAGACTGGGGACTAAGGGGAAGCGTCCCAGCCAACATAGTATCTTGTCCAACCGGATCCTGCTTTCTTTTCCAAGGGTGTTCTCTCTATTCATGGACCCATAGCGGTTCGAAGGACTCATAGCAGTTCGACCAAAACCCTGGCGCTGGGGTAGAGAACACCTTCCCGTACCGGGCCACTAGAACACCTAGTGACGACTTGGGTATTCTAGCATTGGCCGATTTCTCTCTTGGTTCCTGAGCTGCTCTCGGGACGCCGGAACGAGCACCAGGAACCTCTCCCTCTCCCCCTTCCCTCCGGATCATGGACAACCAAGTATCTTCAAAGATACCCCGCTGAGATGCCTTCTAAAAAAAAAAAAACAAACAAACCCTCAGGTCTTTGGAGATTACGCCCCCTTTGAGGGCATCAAAATTGATATCTTTTTACAATAAGATTTGGACTCAATATTCACTAGATAATAATTCTCAATGGCCACTTAATGGCACTCTGGATCCAGTTGTTTTGAAGGATCTTAACACAAACTGCCAGCGAACTGGTAAATGGGAAGAGGTTATCTATGTAAAGTCTTTCATTTTCCTTCGTTCCAACCCTGCTATATATTCTTCCTGCTCTCCAACTCAACTTCTGTCAGCCATAAATCCTGCACAACTTCCACTAGACGACACTACAATACTGGACCCAGCATAGAACCACCTTTCTTCCGTCGAAGGTCTTCTGCTCCGCCTATAGACCCTTCCTCTTCTTCTGTGCCGCCTACAGGCCCCTCTAGACATTCTACCTTAGCACCTGCTTTCACACCGCCTATCACTCATTCTAAGGTCACTACCAAAACCCCAAGCTCCCCACCCCCAGGAGGGTCCAAGCCAGCAACTATCCTTCCCTTAAGGGAAGTTGCGGGGGTGGATGGCCTAGTCAGGGTACACTTCCCCTTCTCACTGAGTGAACTTTCTCAGATAGAGAAGAGACTAGGCTCCTATACTTCTAATTCTTCCACCTTTATCAAGGAGTTTCAGTATATTACTCAGTCATATAGCCTGACTTTTCACGATGTATACATGATACTTACTAACAATTTGCTTCCAGAGGAACGTGGGCTGGGCGAGTTTGAGAACAAGCGAAAGCACACGCAGGTGAGATTCATCAAACAAATGGGACATATCCAATCAGAGCAGAGGCAGTACCTGACCTAGATCCACAGTGGGATTATAATTCCACAGGTGGTATTCTAGCCAGGGACAGGTTTGTTACATATCTTTTGGTGGGTCTGAAGAAAGCAGCTTTAAAACCAATAAATTTTGAAAAACTTCAAGAGGTTGTCCAAGACAAACAGAAGAATCCATCTCAGTTTCTAGAACGCCTTAAAGGGGCCCTGTTACAATATACCAATCTGGACCCTGAGAACCCAGAGGGTAAACAGCTCTTAATGACCCACTTCTTTTCCCAGAGCTACCCCGACATCAAAGCTAAACTTAAAAA
>LR749749.1:178163-241478 GCA_902729485.2 Mus minutoides
AATAATAGGTGTTCACCACTGTGTCTGGTTTGATATGGTAGTAAGGGTCCAATGGAAGGCTTCATGTACAGTAGTCAAGCACTTTCCCACTGAGCCACACCCATACCCCAGTGTGCTTCCTGAAATCATAAGTATTCTTACAGTGCTAGGTCCTGATTCAAACATCATTCTCAGCTCTTCTCCCCAGCAAATTACACTCAGGGAACATCACAGCAGAGAAGCCACAAAGATGTAAGAGCCAGATAAGGAAGGAATGATCTGAAACACAAAACTCTGGGGTTGAACAGTCTGTCACACTCATGAACTCACACTGCCTGCAGTTACTGGCACAAGACCCAAACAAGATCAATCCAGCCAAAATCCCATCATAGATGACAGAGGTGAATCTTTGTGCAACCATTTACCAGATTCCTAAAGATGGGCCAAACAAGCTCTCAAAACAACTCTCCACAGAATTAAAGCCATACATCCTAATTTAGGGAATGTTATAAATATTTAAATAAATTAACCAGTCTGAGTTTTAGGTGTACTTCCTGGACACAGTAATCTATTAGTAAGTAGAAGACTGAAAATATTAGTAGGCTCTATGTACAAAAGAATGGGAGCACAAAATGGATTCTAATACAAATCTTATTTTAGAGTGATCGGTGTGAGTTAGACCTATTTTAGTTATGGAAATACTTCATTTGGGAATACATATTCTCCTAAGTGACACAACAGTTTTGCATGTGGCCTCACTTGAATGGTTCCATTTCTCGAAGAAAACAATTCATTCAGTTTTAAGAATGCTTTCTCCTACATAGTCGTTGTTAGATGAAAATGCTAGTATCAATCAGGTGGATTTGATTTTCTTCAGTTAATAGATCTGGGATAGCTTTTGAGTGGCTGATTGCCCTCAAGCAATTTCAGATTAAAGTCACATTCCTGGTTCAACAATAGTTAATTGTTTAATGAAAACGCTTTAATACTGGAACAGACAGCTGTTTTCACAAACTTGTATCCAGGCAGATAGTGAAAATGGAAGACATGATGCAGTCTTATTGTAATGCCTTTTTTAGTTTCCCAGTGAAGACTCACCTAATCAGGACCATTCAAACTTGCACAGAACCAGGCCAGAGTCTAGGAAAGGGCTTTCGGAATCTGATAAGCTAGAGAAGAGTGAGAGACGAGGATAATCAGGACTGTCTTTTTATCCACGACTTTAAAGAAACTAGACTAGGCTCAATGGAAATCGGGCTCTGAGCCCAAGCTGAATTAGGCAGAGAGCCTAAAGGAAATTGAATGTTCTCTGTGTCTCCTTTCTGCTTTCGATTTAATTTGGTTTTGGAAGAAGTATCTGTTTGTTAGACAATCTTGAGTTTATCTGAAGCAGGTGGATAATGCTTTTAAGTTTGCTGAAATGGAAAAGCAAAGAAGAGTAGAAGAGAAAAGCGATGCTACCACCAGTAACCGTTAGATGGGCCAGGGAAAGTACAGTATGTGGAGGAAGGGCTAGGGAGAGCATGGCACATGGAGCCCCTGCTGCGGGGTAGGGATGTGAATTACCCCAGGACACTGGACGTTGAGTTGTTTGTATTTATGTCATAACTTGCTCCATGTGTCCTGCTGTACCATAACAATTGTAATAATCTTAAAACGGAATTTGCATACTCTGATTTGTTCAGCCAACCTACCTTCCTTCCTTCCTTCCTTCCTTCCTTCCTTCCTTCCTTCCTTCCTTCCTCCTTCCTTCCTTATGTTCAGTAAATGTACCAATTTATAAAGAAAGCCTGTTGTGCAAACTCAACCTTATTTAAAAAAAAAAACAAACCCAAAGTACTAGGATAGTGATCTACAAATTCATATGATAACATTTTTGAATGGATGGATGGAGAAGAAATAACTGAGTGTATCAAATAAGGCTAAAAATGTGTTTCCAAAAAGTATATTGAAATCATTTATGCATGGCAATTGTGACTAAATGCCTCCTAAGCATTTTCTAAGAAAAATCAAGAAATCTTAGAGATAAAGGGAATGTTGAAGTTTAGTGCACACATTTTTATGTGTACACTACAAACTTCCTTTGTGACTCCAGTTTTTTGATGCACTTAAATAGCATCTGGAAAGTGAGGTTTTTGTTGTTAAATAAGAGCACAAAACAGTTATAACTAGTGCTAGACATCAAAGGAAGTGGTGGGCTCAAAGTAAGAATTGGACTTGTCATTTTTTTAATAGGAAAGATCTTGTAAATAAAAAGAAAAAAAAGAAACTGTGGTGCTTTGAGTGAAAATTTCTCCTATGGACTCATGTCTGCTTAGCCCCCAGCTGATGAACTATTCGGAAAGGATTAGGGTGTGTGACCTTATTGCATGGATTGTGTCATCAGGAATGAGCTTTAAGGTTTCAAAAACTTTGCCAGGACCAGCAATCTCCCTCTCCCCCTCCGTCTCCCCCTCCACCTCCACCTCTGTCTGTCTGTCTGTCTGTCTGTCTGTCTGTCTCTCTTCCACACAACAGAACAGTAACTAAGACAGAAATCAAAACTAATAAAGAAGTTACAAACACATTATGCAAAGATAATTAGTAATAAAAACGATGTTTCTTACATTCTAATCAGTATATTATAGGATTACAGGATAAATTGTATAGTGTTCTACATTAAAAATATGAATGACTGTAAACCAAAAGCTTGAAATCAAAGGAAAAATAGATATTTATGACTAGAGTTGTGGATTCCAGCAAGGATTGTTGGTTAGAATTAAGTTTATTTTGAACCAGCCATTGTTACATGTGTCATTTATGGGCTGGCTCTGCTTTCTTTACAAGTAATATTATTATGCAAATTAATTGAATCTAATTGAAGCTCCAAATAAAAGTGCAAAAGAAATTGTTAAAATGCCATTTAGTACCTCTGCCTTTGTTAAAGGGGCATGCTCTTCCGACCTGATGCATCTCGTCTTGGCACTAAACCTGAACCTATGTCTCTGTTAATAATTTAATAATTACAGCAATTCAGCCTCATTCTCAGTCTTAGTTGTCACTTTGTGAGAATAAAGCACCTTTGTATTTGTTACATTTAAAGCTTCCAATATAAATGCTATCCCTAAGGACATTTTATCAAGATGGAAATATATATAGGAGAGCAGAATAAATAAATGTATAGAAGGATATCTATGTTTTTTATTTATTAGAATCAAAATTTCTTTTATTTCAGACTAAGTAGTCTACAGAGTGATGCATATGTAATTTCTCAATGAAATTAGTCAATCAGAAAAGCAGCCCTTTTTTTTCCAGGGATGATTATTTAGGGATGACTTACTGATTTGTCGCCCTTGGTTTGTCTCTAATGCATACATCTGGAAAAATATCCCTGGCCCTTAGCTGTTATTCTAAAACAATGCTTACTATATAGAGTATGATTTAATCATACTCTTCTTCTTATGCAATCTATCCAGTTGGTCTCATCAGGTGATTGATGGATTAACGGAGCTGCTTTCACTAGTCCAAAGATAGTAGCTACATTTACCACATTGGTTGGCTAATAGAGATTTGTCACGTTGAATGAAATTATTACCCTGTAATTGGCTACTAGGATTTGTCAAAGCCAATCTTGCAAAAAATTTGCTAAAAAAGAATTAAAAGAGAGAATAGTTAGCACAGTAGGTGATGTTTAGTAAGAAATAACCAAATGTTAGTAATTACTAAAGTAAAACTTGGAAAAATAATTCCTTTATTCGGAATTCAGTTTTTATTTTATATTATATTTAAGATATGCTAGTTTTTCTACTATATAAGTTTTGATATCTCACAATATAAATACATGATAAATCATTCAAATTGTAGAAAGTGTTTTATAATGAAAAGTCTACCATCTATGCAATTCTCTTTGAAAATAAAAAATTAATATAGCATTTAAAAGTGTATAACCTAGTTGAAATATCTAGACCATATATTGATGCTGCAGTGCTTGAATGGAAAGAGGCCCCACCCACTGCTACTTTCTTCAGTGCTAGCCTCTGTAACACTGGCACAATCCATTACAATGACTGCATTTGCTTCTGGGAGAGTGCCATTATCAAGTTCATTAAATGCATGTTGACAATGAGCTCTTCGAGTAAGAACCATAAATCCTGGATAACAGGAATCCACCTGTGGCTTTATGGTCTTGAACTCCAGCCATGAGTTTTCAGCAGCAATGGAAGCTCAACCCTATATCAGACGAGGAGACCTTTTAGACCTCAACTGTATTACTTCTTTATTGTGTCGAAGTCTTGACTAAGAGTGTTATTGTCAGGGCAGGGTTTTTGTTTGATTGAGGTCATATTGAAAGCTGCTGCCCATCTGTTAGTGGCCTTGCCAGTGTCTTTGTTTGATCATGGAGTGAAGACATCTGAGACAAACCGTGCTGGGAATCATGGGAGGCTCTGCTTAGATTCCTTTCTGAAACACAAAGCTACGAAGCAGATTCGACTTAAAGCCATGTTCAGGGTTTTGAACATTGCAGCACCCATTATTTATCAACTGGTAACAGAGACCTGAGAAATGTGAAGGAGAAAAGGAAGTAGGAGACTCCTTAGGATTTCTTTGAAAGAATCAGTTGTCTTTTCAGTGTTCCAAACTTACACAGCCCATTAATTGAAAATTCCAACTTGATATCAATTAGTCTTGATATCAATTACTGTCATACTAAATGTAATAATTCTTACTAAAATTACTATCAATTTTTACTACTAATAAATAAATTTTATGTTTATTAGATTCACAGTGAAGGCTGATGTATTTATTATAGTGTATGTTCCTGTTTGTGTGTGTGTGTGTGTGTGTGTGTGTGTGTGTGTGTGTGTTAATAACAATTACAAAGTATTGATTATGAACTTGAGAGGGATTGAGAGGGTTTTGGGGGAACATGACAGGAATTGAAGAGGGAGAGATGGAGATGTTATAAATATCATCTTCATGTATACAATTCTTAATTCCATTATGTTGTTATCTCAGTAATGCTAGATTGATGCATTACTAAGATTACATGTCTATTAGTGACATGAACAAACATTAATAGTATGCTAAAGGTAGCCAAAGAAGGGATATCTAAACCATGCCATTTTCTAAAATTTGCTTTTTTTCCTATCAGAGTTTTCATGTGTATTTAACTGTTGGTTTTAAAGAACTATTATTATCAACATGTGATATAATATTTTGTCTTATTAAGTGATCATGTATATATATATATATATATATATATATATGTGTGTGTGTGTGTGTGTGTGTGTGTGTGTGTGTGTGTATAATTTTATGATATATTTTAAGTTTAAAGTCACTTATATATTGTGATAGCGATTGGAAATGTATGCTCCATGATTAGTTCTGAATATATAGCTTTGCTGCAAGTTAAACAGATTACTGTTCATTTTTTCAGTGTTTACCTACTTAGTATATTAAATTTTAAAAGAGTGTACACATCTAAGTTTATAGCTCACAATGCTGAGAGAAGGATGTGTGCAAACATGTACCACTAGTGTGCCAGCGAAGCACTCTGGGGACACGGGAGCATTCCTCAGAAGCCTTGCTTTCATATATAATTCTGTCCATATCTAATATCCCCACTTCTCCATGCATGAATTAAACATTTTACTAGCATTGAACAAATAAATAAGCAAAGAGATCTGTATTTTCCTGCAGTTGGTTTACTCTCCTCAAAACTATTGTGGGGTTAATCCATGTAATGGTACTTCAGAATAGGTTATTCATTTTTATATGAATGTGGCTCATATTTTATCTACAAGAGGAAAAAAATAAGGATAAGCACTTTCAAATAATAACAATTATGCTTTATTCTTGAGAATTTCATATATGTATGCAATGAGACTTCATCCTATCCACCCTAGATTTCCTCCCTTCAACTCCAAATCCTTTTGAACATAGCTCCTTCTAAACTTCATGTTCTCTTGACTTCCTTTTGATAACCTACTAAGTTCAGTTAGGGCTCTGCATATGTATGGGCGTGGAAATTTGCCAGTGGCCACTCATTTTTAAAAAGTGAAGGAAGAGAGGGAGGAAGAGAAGAAAGCAGCTATCCCACGTCAGTAGTTCTTCAGTAAAAGGCGAGGCCAGAGTGCACTCATTTTTCTTACCTGTGCAGAAATTTTGGCTGACTTTATCTTGTTCTTGTCCTGTGCAGATAGTCCCAGCTAGTATGAGTTCATGAGTGTCATAGCCATGTCTAGTTCATATGTCTGCATTCTGTCATCTGGCACTTATATCCGTTTTGGCTCCTTTACTGTGTTATTCCACACCATTGCTTGGAAGGATGTATGAGAAAGACTCTCCATAAGGCAGAGAGCTCTCAGTCTCTGTTCCTCAGTACTTTAACCAATTACAGACGCCATCGGTGATTGAATGTTGTCTACTGTAAATAGAAGCTTCTCTAACCAATGTCAAGAACAGCCCAAGTCTCACATCTGATCTGGTCCCTTAGCCTAAACAAGTACTGCTCTTAAAATTATTTCATTGTTCTTAATAAAATTCTGTGGGTGGTGAGATGTGAGATTTGGACTAGAATCCAAAATATCAGAACTTGAGCAAGGGTTCCCAGGTGGGGAATGCTTCTCAAATTATAAGAGTGCTGGACAGGTTAGAACTTGCTTCTTGTGGACCTCTGGGTCAGGCAAACAGAACTGGGCATCTGTTCTTGCACACACCATTCACTGGTTAAGGTCACCCACTCTTTGACTGAAAGTAGAAGTTTGCTCCCCAAGTCTCAGGACAGTCTGTGGTAGAGATGGAGATGTCGACAGTTGAAAATAACTGACAGTTGAAATAACTATGGATGAAGATGGCAGAGAGCTCTCCCAGGACATGGGTAGAATATATCCAGAAAATCTGTTACAAATATCATACATCATCACCTATTTATTCCTCTCACTGTTGACAGACATCTGAGCTCACTTCTGCCTTTAAGTTATTATGAAGAGTACTGCTGTGAACATTTTAACATTTTTGCATATATTTAAATAGAAAGTCTAATTGCTACACCATACATTATTTACGCCCCATTCAATTAAAAGTAGTAACAGTTCAGGATAGTACTTTTGACAGTTTATAGTGTCAGCAAAACTGAATGAGACTCACAGAGAGGCTTAATTTGACCAGAACGTGAAGTTGTTGGTCTTGTTTTTAACCATGCCAGCAAGTTGGCAGAGGTGCCTAGTTTTCTGCTTTCAGTATGGTTTTACTTTGCACTTCCCTCATATCTAATGGGGA
Source organism: Mus minutoides (assembly GCA_902729485.2). NCBI lineage: Eukaryota > Metazoa > Chordata > Mammalia > Rodentia > Muridae > Mus > Mus minutoides. The sequence continues at coordinate 185,403 of LR749749.1, forward strand.
AAATCATATTTTCATATGCTTATAAACCATTTGGTACCCTACTTTTTGAGGTTATCTTTAAGTCATTGTGTAAATGTTATAAGATTGCTTTTAGTTTAAAGATTTGTAAGAGTTCTTTACATGGTTTGCATTTGATCCACTTGCCAGTCATACTGTATAGAATTCTGAGAACAGAGTTCCTAAATGTATCAGGTCCCCTCCCCGCCCCCCCCCCCCCGGGGGGAGATCAGGTCTGAATCCTTGGAACCTAAAAGTACTATTTTTTTTTTTTTTTTACAGTAAAGACTTTGCACATGTGACTAAAGATGTTAAGATAAATACATTATCTTGGATTACCTAGGTGGGGTTTTAATGCAACTGGGCATATCATTTGAAGACAGAATCAGAGGAAAAGTTGGCATATGTACAAGAGATAAGGTGAGGGAATTAGAGCCTGGATAAATGCAGTCTAAAGCAAGAAAAGGCAAAGAGCGCACTCTGCCCAAGGCCTGCTGGCACTTTGATTCTGTCCCAAGGCCTGCTGGCACTTTTATTCTGTCCCAATGGTACTAATTTTTTCAGACCTCTGGAATCTAAAAATTGGAAGGAACAAGTTTGTGTTATTTTATTTCAACTGGTTGGTAATAATATATTAATAGAATAATTTATGTAAATTGTGAATGTTATACATACTGATTTGTAATATTTTGATTCTTTTCTTGATGTCTCCCAGCATAGAGGATTGCAGTGTGATTACAGTCCAGTCCATGACTCTTTCTATATACCAAGTTATGATTTTTCTTGCCATGTGTGTAAAATGTCTCTCTGTTGTAACTTCAGAAAGATAACCCCATTTAAAAAATATCTTACCTTTCAAATTTATATCTACCATTTCCCGAGGATCTATGTATCCATATACCACGAGGTAGGGTGCTCAGGCTCGGTGGCAATCTGCTCCTTCTGACCAGCATCACTTGTTAAAGCAACTCCCCTTTACCTTCCCTGCTGAGATCTTAGGGGTCTTGTTTGTGAGATATTTTGATGTTCTGTTATTGTCCTCTGTCCTATGGTTATAACTGTCACTGTGCAAACAAACAGATCTGAATTAACACCATGTCTGCATTTTCAGGTGTCTCCTCTTGTACTTTTCAAGATTATCAATTTCAATTGCATATAGCTACAGATATTTTATTATCATTTCATTGGTTTTCACACACACACAAAATCAAACGGAGTTTTATTTTAGTTAACTTTACAGAAATATTTGCAGACAACTGGGAACTGTAAAAATATTTTTTTTTCGACTTACAAAAGTACCATTTCCTTACACTTCTTTAGGATTTCATTCTTTAAAATAGCATTTGAAAGTTTATATTTATTTAACTCTTAGCATTTCACATTGTTGCTATTATAAATGCTAATTCAAAATAGTCATTTTTTACTCTATATAGCTGGTAAGATATAAATATATATATTTAAAATATTGACTTATTATAAACCCCAATATATACAAAATAGATACTTTAATGAATATAAAAATATTTTGTTATTTTGTATATACATTATATGATGCACTAATAAATTTTTATGATTTCTTCCCAAAATTTATAGACTACTTCTTCTCTCCTCCCTTCTTTTCCGGCTGTTTTCCTTTTTTCTTATCTCCCTGCACCTTCCTTCTTGCCTTCCTTTCTTCCTCCTTTCTCTCTCCTCCCCTCCTTCCCTCCTGGTCCCCTCTCCTGCCTTACTGTTAAGGCTTTTACTATAGCTTGAGTAGAAATGCTAAGACTGAATCTTTTATATTCTTCCTTATATGCGAAGGGAAGAATGTGACATGCTAACACTAACTCTGAGATTTGCTTAGATTAATTCCTTGGTGGCGCTTAACAGAATATTTTCTTATAATTCTTAATTCTGACTAGAGTCTACACATCACAATTTTCCAGTACTTAGTTCTGCGTGTTTTCTCACATGGTCATTTACTTTTCTCTCTGTATTTTTATGTGCAAATTACATCAATTAATTACCTAAGAGCAAGAAACCTAACTAATGACACATTATCCTGCTATATATTACTACATTTATACAGTTGTTTCTGAGCTATGTACTTCAGCAAGGTAGCCTTGTAATTTTCCCTTCCTGTGATATTCTTTTAATATGTTGACCTAAAGGTTATCATGGACCCATAAAACAATTTTTGTCTTATTTTCTTTTTTCATTTATTCTGAATGTATTTTATATGGCTAACGTGATTTCTTTCTTAAGTGATTAAGTCTATTAATGAAGCTATCTGATCCGGAATTATATTAAAATCAAGGTTCTATTCAAACAAATTTATTTGTGGACTCAAGAAAGTTATTTTCTTATGCTAATCTAGGTAGGATGTGTTGTTCTGAAATTTTTATACCTCATGAACCTTGTTTCTTATTGCCATAAACTACTTGGTAATATAACTTTATGTTCTTGAGTGTCTGCATGGCTCATACCCATTCCATTTCTTCTTCTTCTTCTTTTTTTAGATATTTTCTTAATTTACATTTCAACTGCTATCCTGAAAATCCCCCCTCCCCCCTCACTGCTCCCCTGCCCACCCACTCCCACTTCTTGGCCCTGGCGTTCCCCTGTATTGGGGCATATAAAGATTGCAGTACCAAGGGGCCTCTCCTCCCAATGATGGCCGACTAGGCCATCTTCTGCTACATATGGAGCTAGAGACACGAGTTCTGGGGGTTCTGATTAGTTCATATTGTTGGTCCTTTTCTAGTGATGGACTTAAGCTTTTACTTTGCAGTTTTTAAAATTTTATTTTCAACGAGTACTATCAAACAGAAACACTGCTATTATAAAATTTGAATTCATTTTTAAGACTTTAAATTCTGTATTTGCCTTATCATCTAAACTTTGCTTCTATCATCTAGACTTCTGATGTTGTGTATCCTGTAATCTGAATGCATAGACAACATTGAATTTCATCATTCTTTCTGACTAAATATATGTATGTCAGAGCATTCTTCTAAGCATGCATTTATCAGCATCTTACAAATGTTTTATAAATACATTCTATTTTTTAACTACACACAGGCTAGACAACCTAAACTCTGTTCCTGGAATCCCGATGGACTCAGGAAAGAACACATTTTCCAGAACTGTCCTTTGACATCCACTCATGACCTAGCATACACAGAACCCAATTTCTACACATATTTGTACACAAAAATACACATAAAGGAAAATTTTAAGTATATTTTACTATTATCCCCGTTGTGACTTCCAATTTGGTATGTTGGGGAAAATTTTGAAAACAAAACAAGAAAAAATGTGTACATGTGGAAATCAAAATTTGATTATCTCTATTGCCCAGAGTGCTGGTGTGACACTGCCTAGTCAAACAGACAAGGATCTGGTCTCTGTTGCTGTTCATTGGATTTGTTTTCTCTGTTTTATATACATGGAGCCATACAATTATACATCCTCTCATATGTCTAGCTGTTTTTGTCGAGAATAGTCTCTTTGATTTATCCATGGCATTATTGTGATTAGGTAGGCACTTGCCTGTGCTTCTGGCTAAGGAATAGCCCAAACAATGGGTGAAATCCTATTTTCCTATTCACACGCTGTCATAGTTAGGTTTCTATTGCTGTGATAAAACAAAAGCAACTTGGGGAGGAAAGAGTTTATTTAGTTTACAAGTCAGGATCAAAACTCTTCATTGGGGGAAGTCAGGGCGGGAACTTAAGCAGGAACCTAGAGGCTGGAGTTGGAGCAGAAATGCTGGAGGGAAGCCAGCTTGCTTCTCATTGTTTCTCCAGTGGCCTCTTTTATTCCCTATAACCACCTGTCCAGGGATTGCACCCCAACCCTGGGCTGGGCCCTCCCACATCAATGATTAATCAAGATAGTGCCCCTGTAGACTACTGCAAACTGAGTGAGGTCACTCTTCCCAGGTGATTCTGGCTTGTATCAAATTGACTAGATAGATAGATAGATAGATAGATAGATAGATAGATAGATAGATAGATAGGGAAAAGAAAATCAAAGTACTTTGTGCTTTTTCCTGGCATGGAAGTCATGTAGCTGAAGAAAATCTCTTTATTTGAAAATATGCCTTAATTTCTAATGAACTAATGCCTTTGAATAGGATCAGCAGATCTTACAATGATACATTAAGACAAAAATAATAGAGTTACAGAGATCAAGTGAGGAGCTGAATCTAAAGGATGTACCAACCAGTGACTCCTGCAGCCGGGGATCCATCCCATAATCAGCCACCAAACATAAACACTATTGCATATGCCAGCAAGATAGTGCTGAAAGGGCACTGGTATAGCCTCCCGTGAGACAGCTATATCACAGCTGTCTCACGGGAGGCTATACCAGTGCCTGGCAAACACAGAAGTGGATGCTTTCAGTCAGCTATTAGAGGGAACACAGGGTTCCCAAGGAAGGTGCTAGAGAAAGTACCCAAGGAGCTGAAGGGGTCTTCAACCCTATGGCTGAAAGAACAATGAACTAACTAGTACCCCCAGAGCTCATGTCTCTAGTTGCATATATAGAAGAAGATGGCCTAGTTCGCAATCACTGGGAAGAGAGGCCCCTTGGTCATGCAGACTTTATATGCCCCAGTACAGGGGAACACCAGGGCCAATAGAAGAGAGTGGGTGGGGTGGGCAGGGGAGCAGGATGGGGGATGGGGAGCTAGGGGTTTTTTTGGGAGAACATGTGAAATGTAAATGAAGAAAATATCTAATAAAAATGGAAAAAAAGACAAAAATAATAAGAAAATATAAATTTTCTACTTAATTTTTATTCACTTGATGTCCTATTCTGTTAATATTTGTGGATCTAATTTTTTTCTTAAACCATATTGTATTTAAAGGGGCCTCTTTCTTATTTTTTATACTTATGTCTATTTGCATTGGGTTTTCATGTATTTATCTAAAAACTGTAAGTTATTATTTTGTTTCAAAAGTATAAATAATGCATTATAATCATATTGCTCCCTTCTCCCTTTCACTCTCACCAATTTCTTCCTCCTCCCAAGCCATTGTCCTCCTCCTTTTCTGTGTATATATGTGTGCCTATGTTTGCATGCATGCCTGTGTGTGCATGTGTATGCATGCTTGTGTGTGGGTGTTTGCCTGTGTGTGTGCTTGCCTGTCTATGTTTTCACATGCTTGTGCATGTGCGTGTATACATAAGTATGAGTGTATATGCATGCTTATGTGAATGTGGGTGTATGTCCTTCCCTATGTTTGTGCAAGTATGTCATGTGTGTGTGCGCCCATGCCTTATGCAGGTGCTCACAGTTGTAGTAGTGTGTTCATGGCTGTGATGTCTGTGTCACTTTTTCCAGTCAAGGGTGTGTAACCTGTTTTGACAAATTTCTCAGGTTGACAGGGCTGTGGGATTTTCTGTCTTCAAGCACTTTTAAAGACTTCCCAGTACTACATTATCATTGAGAATTCTGCTTTAAATTGTATCTTTGTTCCTTCGATGTAAAGAGTCTTTTTCTCCTAGCTGTCATCAAGATTGTCCTTCTGTCTTTGGTTGTCAGCAGTTTGGATAAGATATTCCTGGGGTGGGGGTTGCTTGTTTTGTTTCCATTTATTCTCCTTAGTCTTCTCTCTGTTTCTTTGTGACTGCGTGTGTGATATTAATTTTGGAAAATTTCCAGTCATTCAAACACTTTTTGGTCTGTTTTCATTCTCTTCTTTTAATTGTCCCTTTGCATGTGTGCAACACTAACTTCTTGCATCAGTTCTTGCTCTAGACTGTCCGTTCCTTTTTCTTTTGTTTCTGTGCTCCCTTTGTTCTGTCTTCTGTTTGGGGTAATTCTACTTGATTGTCTCCCAGTTCACTGTTTCTCTTCTCTGCTTTGTCAAGGTTAATCAAGAGCCACTTGAAGTCACATTTCATTTAAGACTGGGCTTGTTTGCTTCAGTTCTAGCCATTCCTGACTTCTTGCTCACTTCTGAAGTGATCCCTCGATTCTTACTGACTTTCTCTCTTTGCTACTAGGGTGTTCACTGAATCAGTAGTAATACTGTAAAACCTTATAGCTCATAGCTTCAATGTAAGCATCATATCTAAATCTTGTTCACTATAGAAAACAGGAGCAAATTAATTTTGTGCTTGTATATCTCTTTGTTCCAGTCCTATAGTATGGGGAGGTTTTGGTTTTGGTTTTCATTTGTGCATCATGATCTTAAGCTTTTCTTCCAGTTTTTCCTTGCTTTTAAGATGGGCTGGTAACCTAGAGGGTGTGATCACACAGCTGCACCACACTGAGCCTTGGCTCTCCCCTTATAGCATGCCTTAATGTCACCCAAAAAACTCTGTCCTCACCAAAGAATATAAAGTCTACTGTCTCTCAAAGTTTGATATCCTGTTCCAGGAAGGGGAGGGAGACTATTTTCTTGTACTAAGAGAGACTAAGCCTTACGCTCATGCAGACACTTTGTCAAAGCTGTGAATCTGGGGATTCTCAGGAAGCTGCTCCAGCCTTGGACTTCATTCTGAACAAGCTATGTGTTGTTTGCTCTTTTCCTGGTTGTAGCTGGTTTTCAGCAGGTCTGGAAGGAAGATAGTGCTTGCTGTTCTTCATCCTGATACTTTCAGGCTTTTTCCCATGGGAAAAATTAGAGTAAGGTTCCACTCTGGTCCTTATGTCTCTTCTACATTGGTTGTCATTCAATTTGGACTGCCCTGTTCTTTCTTGACTTCCTCTGGCTTTAGATAGTATATTTTGCAAGCACTTGAAGGCTGTTGAGTATAACGTCCCTTTTACTGCAGTTCCAAGTGTTCTATTCTCGAAGGGTCTCTGTGGCAGACTAAATTCTGCCCTGTGCTCATAGGTAAATATTTGACCAGGTAAATATCTGCTGGCTCAGGTCTATCCTTAGAAATTCTTATCTTCCTTTAAAGTTCATATTAGGTAATCAGTTTGGGTCTTCAGTTCTTTGGTGAGGTCCAGAAACATCTGTGTGTTTATAGATTGTTCAAAATGTTGTTTCTATTATTGTTATTTCAAGGGTGGGGAACAATGCTCATCTTCCTACTTCCTATGTGGCAACAGATACTCATTTTCAAGTGTCATTTGCTGAGATGAAAGGAGATGTCATTGTAGCATTAAAGAGATGGGGGTTAGTAGAAAAACAGTCTGAAGTTGTTCTAGGCCAACAATAATTAAGTTATATCAAGTATATAATAGTACAATAAAAAGATAAATGAATGGTTGTTTTATTTTCTGTTATTTTGTTCAATTATGTTATAGGGGGAAAAATGTAACCTGACTGATTCTGATGTTTGAGAGACATCAATAAGACCAAAAGATACAAGGGCAGATGCAAAAATTGGTTTCTTTGGAACACATCTGACAAAACAAAGGAAGTAAAACCAAAATCATGAATGAAAAGTATTAATCTCTTTGTAGGACATGAAAATTTACTACTTCTTCCCATTTCATTTGATTGATTTTGAAATGTTCTTCAACCTTTCCTCCATTATAAATTGTGGAAAAAGTATTTTGAGAATAAAATTAGAGGACCATAATTTGTGTAGAACAAAGGCTTAAAAGATTCCACCATTCAATTATCAAGTTCTCTTTAACCATCAGGGTAATCAGTTACCAATTTAAGAAGTAATTGAAGTTTCATAGAGAGTAGAAAGGAAACATAATCCAATCATTGGTGGACACTGAATGTGTCACTGATCAGAGAGCAAGGGCTCTCTATCCATTGGTGGTGCAAGTCACAGCAGAGTTTTTGTTAGATTTCTTTAGCCAGAAGAAACTTAGACTAACAAATATTTATTTTTACATGAATAAATAAAATGTCCCAGACTTACATCATACTATTCTTTTTCTTTAGTGCCTTGGTGTGAAGGGTTCTTTGCACTAGTGTGACCACACTGCTGTAGTGCAGCAAGCTTCCATCAGAAACCTCTAAGAGCTAGAATGTGTGGACTTTGCTTTCTCCACCTTGGAGAAATGCTTTATGGACACCAAAGGAAAGTGTGTCCAGTGCCTTGTTGGACTGTATCATTTTATATGCATGCTTATTATTTCAAAGGCAATCATTATGCATATACTTGATAGTTTAGATGCCTCTAATATAGAAAATACCTGTGATTATATTGAGTTTATAATTGTTTTCTAACAAAAAGTATTTCTTAATTTTATTTAAAAGTCCCTAATTGCTCTGTGTTTTCTCCTATGAAGGAAATATGGCATTGGTTGAGACTTTCTGCAATACCTGCTTTTGTTGATCTATATAAATATAATAATTTTTTCTATAAGCATGAAAGAATATTCAAGGTGATTATTTTTTCTGTCTTCAGCCACCATCATAAACTGAATTGTCAACCGACAACTGAGACCAGTGGAGGGGCTTCTTAGTAACTTACATCAAAGAGTGATAAACTCTGACTTTCATGCTGAATCTGGCAGCCCTTGAACCAAGAATGGATTTTGCATTTTCTAATGATTATGAAGCATCATATTTATTTTCAGACACATGAAAGCTATCTAGCATTCCTGTCTCAATGCATATAAACATAGTTTTACTCAAATACCACTGATGGCCTATACTGTGAATTACTAATGGATTGCTTTTATGGTAGAATAGCCAAGTTGATTAGTTGCCACGGACCTATAAGCCTCCAGTGCCTAGAGTACTTAATATCTATTCACTTAAAGAAAAGTCTCTTGACTTCTGGAACACAAAAAGCATCTCCATCAAGAGATGGAAAGGTGACTCAGTCAGTAAAAGCACATCCTGTGAGCATCTGAGTACTTACTGTGAAAGTCTAAGGACTTCCTCTAAAATTCTGAGCACTTCCTGTGAAAGTCTAGGCAGTTCCTGCAAAAGTCTAAATACTTCCTGTGAAAGTCTGAGCACTTCCTGTGAATGTCCGAACATTTCCTTTGAAAGTCATAGCAGTTCCCTTAAAAGTCTGAGCACTTCCCATGCAAGTCTGAAGACTGGACTTCAGGTGCCCCAAATGCACAGAAAAGCTGTGCAGTAAGATAACCCTTATAACAGGCAAGACACAGGGGATCCCCAGGGCAAGCTGGGTAGCTGATCTGAAATTGAGGTCTCCCACTCCACTGAGAGACCCTAGCTTAGTGTATAAAATGGAGAGTAGTTAGGATTTGAAGCCTTCACAGGCACAAGCACACACGTGTATATACACATGTGCACCTACATAGAGGTAGGTAGCATTTTCACCACACAATCACAATTTATTTTTAAAATATGAAAAAGGTTTCTTATTAAACCAGACTTGAAGATTTGTGCCTATATGGGAGAAGGATCAAGAATTGAAGGACACCCTCCTTCACAAATCAGGCTTGAGAATAGCTTGGCTCAAGAGACTGTTTACTTAAAGGAAGTAATAGCCTCTAGATAAATCATGATGAGTAATATTTCAATAAGCAAATACTGCACCAATTAGTAGTGATCCAAGAGAATTCCTGTGGCTACTTTTACTATTGGTGAAAGTGGATTTTCTTTTGCCAGCAAGGATCAATTGCAAATATCCTCTTGACTAGAGGTGGGATCTTGTTCCCCCCATCCCTCAAGAAATCACTTATTTTGACTTTGAAATTTAACATTTTTAGTTTCATTGAACAAACATGATATGACGTCCCTGAGTCCTGCGCAGAGGCTCTGGCCACTGTGACAGTCGGAGGGTCAGCAGAAACACTGAACTGCTTGCCGCTTTACGATCTGTAAGCAATGCATTGATGGCAGAAGAAGCTGCGGAGTGGGAGGTCTGGAAGAAGAACTGAGAACAGAGTCAGTAAGTCAAGACTGATGAAGGACACACACTGGTTCTCCATCTCCTCTCCCATGTCTCCTCACCGTGGCTGCTGCTTAATTTCTAGTGTGCAAATTCGGTGCAGGTTTCTCTTATCTCTAACTTAAATCAGGAAGGGTACCTGGAGATAAACTCTAAGAACCATAGTTTTTCCTCAGCCAAGTAGATGGAGTGTATGACTAATGTACTTCTATTTTAAATTGTCTGTGTATTCATCCTCTTACTCTACACATGAGTGAGTTTTTACTGTTTTTCAGCCTTTTTGCTCGCTGTTCAGGACACCAACCTAAACAAGACTGTGCTTTCTCTCAAAGTTTAAACAATTCCTGGAGCCAAAATATAGGCTGTATCTTAATTCTTAAAAGTACAAATAAAATACAGGTGAATTAGAAAGAAGCCAGGAAGCCATTCCGAGCAACGAGACATCTAAGCTAATAACTGATGAATTGGTGAATGTGATCTTAGGAAAGGAAAAACAAAGAGGGACATAAAGCCATGGCTGATAGGTCCAGAGTGTAGGGACAAAATGGTGTAGGGAAGGAACTGGAAACAGGTCGGCGTGAGCAGAATCCTGAGTCCCCAGAGAGATGAGTATCCACTGACCAACGAAGTCTTTAGTAAGTGGTTATTAACATGCAGGTTTTCTTCTTTCTGTGCTCCAAACTCAGTTTGATAGCATTTCAGTCCTCTGCAAGTTGCCATGTTTAGAACTTCCTCTGATCTTAGGGGTTGTTTTCATAGGTATTATTGTCTCACAGCAGATGTTTTGGAAATAATTAAGTCTGACAAAAACTGCATCTTATTTAAAATTTTCCATTTCAATGTGTCTAAAAGTATAATATAAACAAGAACATATGTTTAACCAAACTTTTTTTCCTCTTCCCATATCCATTTAGTAACATGTCTTTTCCTTCTGGGTGGTCACCGTTGCAGTATTTGTTTTTAAACAAAAGAAAATATAGGAGGACTCTACTGTAAACTAAGATACAATGGAATTTTGCTTACAGTTTAATTCTTTAAAAAAACCCTCAATCATGCATACTTCCTGTGACTATTATTAACAGAGCAAATCTGTGAGTCTAATGATAAACTGCACTCTTGAAATCTGAAATGTTGATACGGTGGTATGAAAATGAGAAAGTGAATACACTTTACCTGAGAATCAAATGCCCAAGCTAAAAACATTAAAATTGCTATCCATCAAGTACATGAGAACAAAATGCAAACATGGAAAAGGAAATGCTTTCTGTTATAGCTGCAATAATTAGGTGTAAAAGAAAAATGGTCATAATAGACATAAAATAATTCAATATTCTTTACAAGCTGCTATGACATCATTATCTTAGTCTTATATGAAATTCTCTCTCTCTCTCTCTCTCTCTCTCTCTGTGTGTGTGTGTGTGTGTGTGTGTGTGTAAACACAAGACCATTGATGCTATTAGCACCCACTTTCTTCCCCTCAGAAAGAATGACTCATCTGTAAACAAAGATTAATAACACTAAAGTCTTCAGAAGGCTTTATAGATGTTCCCAGGCACTTGCACAGAAGGATGCTATTAACTGATAGTTACTTGCATCTGCTTACTCTTTTCATTATAAATGGATTGTTCTAAAGACAATAAGTTAGATATTGTGCAACAAAACAGGCATGGGGGCAAGAAGCAGAAACATGAAAGGACAAATCTACCAGGAAGATGCTATATTTGTAAATAACACAGCATTTGATTTTGGCTGAACTCTGTAAGCTATTGGGTTGCTCCATATTACATAAAAATGCAATAGTCTTAAAGACAAATCATGTTTAGAGCACAGAAATATCTTTATTTTTAACCATACCTAATCTGTGTAGATTTGCCTAAGGATATTTAACATTAACCATCGCAAGATACACAGAACATTTAAAGTATTGTATTAGCATGATGTGCTCAATAAGATTGTTTTTCTCATAATTCACTTAAGTTCAATACATTCTATGCATTGCATTATTGCTGCTTCATAGCAGGTACTTGGCTAGTTTCTAAGACCAACAGTCTTAAGACCCAGATAAAAATGGAAACAAAATACAGTGAAATGTGTTCAGTTTTATAAGAAAACAGTAATGCAGTCAACCTGTGAAATAGCATGCTTTAAATAGAACTCCAAACAGCATCTGCTGTGGTAGCCGAGAGAACAGACCACTCATTCTGCCAGCCATGTTGTAAGCAGAGCTTGTCAGGAAAGGAGGCATTTGGACCTGATATGCCAGGCACAGTGATGCTGTCCAAAGAACAGTGGAACATAGCATATTCTCTGGGAGTTCAAACTTTGTGAGATTCCAGTATAGTCTGTTGAAAGGAAAATTAAAATTTTTATACTTCTCTGGAAAATAATGTTATACAATAATAATTAAGAAGAGGTCATGAGTTTGAAAGGAAGTGGGGGAGACACAGGAGGAGATGGATGGAGAGGAGGTAGAAATTATGTAAATGCAGTACACACTTACAGAGTTGTTTACAAACAACAACAAATTAGTTGAAAAAAAAAAGTCATTAACTGGCTTTCTGGTCCAGCTACTTTTTGACATCTACAACTTAATGGACTGTAAAGCAAAAGAGACTTGTATCTTCCTTTTTTAAAAAGCGGGGGAAAGGGACAATTTTATTAAGTACATACTGCTTCAAGCTTGGCAAGAATTATGTCATTTAATACATATGTCATGGTATAGGCTTTAGTGTTCCAGTGGGTTTGATGATAGAGAAACTGAGAGATAGAAAGCCCGTTGCTTGACTTTTACTAAAGGTATCCGGGCTCACTGGTGGCCTCATTCGTTTTACTGATGAATAACACAGTAGCATACACAGTGTCTTACAACAGTTCCTCTTTATTTATCTAACAATTCTGTAGGCTGACAGTGCAGATGTGAAGGAGCCCAGCTGCTCTCCCAAAGCCCAGGGTGTCTTCCAAGCTGAGACCAAGGTGTTGACTGAGCCGAGGCTTGTGATCTTCCAGTTATAAAAAGTGGATGTGTACAGGCCAAGCTCTGACTAAGCTCCCAGTGTCCTTGAAAATTGTCAACTAGGGGTGTCTACTGCCAACTAGAGACCACCCACACTTGGTTGTCATCTGACTTCCATATACAATTCATTTCATAGTATTTTCCTCTCTTTCAAACTTGGAAAAGCTGATCTATCTTCCAAACTCCTCTGCTGGTTGCTAAGCCATAACACAGTATTACGTAATCACCGAATGACCACCCCACCCTTTTTCATGACTCTTAACTTCCTCACATTTCCAGGGTCTTTGCATAATGAATGGGAGTTTGAATAAGACAACTATTTCAGGGCACAGATATCTTGAAGGCCTTCTCTTACTGTGGTCTTCCTGTTGTGAGATATACTACTCCTTGTCTCAAGGTCCACAGAAGTCTTGCTGGTTCCAGCCTCAGCTGTAGCTCACAATCTCATCATCTAAATCAAGTACAGATGTACATCCTTATATATAATTTATTCACATAATTCCTGAGGCAAAATTCTTTTCTGCGGATGTGTAAAAATTAGAGACAAATTCCTATCCCACAATACCCCCAACATAAAATATTTATGCAAGCATAAGACTACATTAGAGCAATCTGGATCCTCAAAATGGGAATGAAAGATGAAAAGTGGTCTCTAACTCAAAGCATGCATCTAGGCAAATGGGAGCATCTCGATTCGTTTGCAAGGGTTGGGATTAAATCTCTAAGGCTCTTATTTTCCCAGTCTTTCCACGTCACCCTTGCTTTAATGAAATGCAGGGCCACCTTTGCAGCTGACTTATTAGTCTGTTTCCTGCCTGCTGTAGTTTTTTTGTTTTGTTTTGTTTTGTTTTGTTTTTGTTTTTGTTTTTGTTTTTTACTTTAATGTCTCTGAGATCCTTGAACATGCTATCTTGGTTCTCTCCACACTAAGCTGTATCACCACGCCTTAACTTGATCTTAATTGCCTTCCAGCACTCTTGTGTCAAAAGGAGTCCTTGGAATGAGGCTATTGGAAGGAGGTAAAGTATTTTAAGTGATGGTGACTGGTGAGATACTCTAGGTCATTTTGGAGGTATGTCCTTAAAGAACTTGGGCACTCTGGTCTTTTTCCTTTTTCTGGTGTCAAGCTATGGAGCAAGCCACTTTGCATAAAGGCTCCAAAACAAGAAATCCAACTGTCTGCGGACTGAAATCTTTAACATTGGAGCCAAAATAAACCCTTCTAGTTATAAGTTGATCTCCTGGATAATTCGTTAAAATGACAGAAAGCAGACTGACTGACAGCACCAATAACATTGGACTGGGTTTTTTTGTTTGCTTGTTTGTTTGTTGGTTGGTTGGATGGTTGGTTGGTTTGACAGTATCCTTTCATTTGTTTCTGCCAAATAAAGTTGGTAGTATTACTGTTTTTCTGCTGATATGGTCTATTCAAAGCCTCCATGGACCCTCTGTAAGTATATCCACAGTATTCACTCCATCAGAAAAAAACTCACTTATAGAAATCATGCCCTTATAACTCCTTTATATTTGGGTCCTCTTCCTAGATACCTACTGGTTTGAGAAGATTGTACAATTCTTATTCATTTGAAACTACCTACATGTGGCTAACTACTTGTAAATAGCAAACAACCAACCTTGTCAGCACCCTTTGGAATTTATTTCTGCTCAAAAAGGAAATCTTAACTGTCCACCAATTCCAAGTTCTGCTTTCCCCATGACTGTAGTACACTAATTTGTTAAACTTTCTGCCATTATATAGTGAGTACCCCACGTTGCATTTTAAAAAACAGATATGGTAAATAAACTGCCATTGCAGTTGTTATGGGGCATCCCCCAAGAAGACCACAATGTCTGCGGGCCAGCAAAAAGCATGGCAATGAACCACTCCAGAGAGAGTTTCAGGGAAAACCATCTGCTGTATTACATGTGAAAGATGGCTTCCATAATGGAAGCCTATTGACTGTGGTTGGTTAGCACCTAGAACTGGACACTGAATGCTCGTACCAAGATCTCTCTGGGGGAAAAGCACAAGAAGTGGAGTGTGCAGACACCCAGCAGGCCAGTTACCAGCTACTCAAGCTACTTCAGAATTCAGTGTCATGATATCTAGGAATACTCAAAAGTGTGGTTCGTCAGGCTTCTTATGGAGAAGCACAGTGTTCCAAGTAGGGTGGCCACCAGGCCATGCCTGCATTGTCTTCTACATAAAACACAAATGAGAAAGAATAAAGGAAATGGCAACTGTGGAGGTTTGAATGAGGATGGCCTCATTGACCATATTTGAGTGCTTGATCTCCAGTTGGTGGAAATGTTTGGGAAGGATTGCATGTGCCTTGTGGTGATGGACTTGGAGGTTTCAAAAGATTCTTTGTCTCTGTCTCTGTCTCTGTCTCTCCCTCTCTCTCTCTCTCTCTCTCTCTGAGTTGTGATTCTAGACTATAAAGTAAGGTTTATATGCTCTAGAGCCATGACTACCTGTCTGCTGCCATGCTCCGTGCCATAATACCCTTGGTTGCACCCTCCAAAGCTCTAATCCTCAAATGAGCTCATTCTTCTGTAAATTGCAGTAGTCATATCTTATATAGAATTAGAAAACTAACTATAACATACATTAATTCCAGAACATGGGCTACTGCTACAACAAGCCTGACTAGGCTGGTCTTTGTTTTTGTTTGTTTGTTGCATTTTAGGTCCCCCCCCTTTTTTTGGTTTTGTTTTGTTTTGTGAAAAATGTGGAAGACTTTGGGACTTTAGACTAAAAATCCAGTTGCATGCTCTAAGTAGGGCTTAAGGGACCATCCTTGTAGGACCCCGGAAGAGAGTCCTGTTATAAGCAATGTGGATTATGGAAGCCAAGGTCAAGAGATTTCAGAGAAGAAAAATTAGCAGCCGGGATAGTGACCAATATTGTGACATATTGTCAAAGAATGTAGTTATTTTCTGTCTTGTCCTAAAAAATTGGCTGAGGATAAATTAAAATGTTTTGGGGAAATTTTGTTGGTAGAAGAGAGTTCAAGACAGCCTAATATTAACCATGTCACAAGGCTATTAGTAATCATTATTGTACAGATTGATAATATAACCAACAAAGCAGAGTAAAAAGAATTATACAATGTACAATTTATGAAGAAAAAGAGCACCAGGAACTTTAATATTGGAGCTAAGACTTGTGCTGAAAGAAATAAGGAAAGGTCTGATCTAAAATATAATAAAGGGAGTTTGTGTCCTCCTGAAAAGGTCCCAGCCACTGATTTCTACAAATATGAAAGGAAAAGGCTTTAAGAATTCTCAATTTCTAAAACAAATGAACAAATTTATGCAAGAAAGGAAAGCCCTATGCATATGTGTTTCAAGAAGGGAGCCAGGCTCCATCACAAGAATAGCAGAACTGAACATGGTAGCTGCAGCTACATAGCTCTGACTTTAGCATCATCTAGGATACAAAGCAAAGAGGATGTGGAAGTTTCCTCTGCAGTTAAGGGAAGCCACTGAGGCCAAGACTATGGCAGAGGAGTCTCTGCATGGAGGCTGTGAAAGGCCATTACATGCAGGTGTGAAAGTGAAATCTGGGTTGCACTGGAGCCCTGCCCTCAAGAAGTTGAAGGAGCCTGAGCCACTGGATGTCTGCTAGGGAATCACATGTCTAGAAAATGGAAACAGCCGAAGAGAGAGAAGTATGTTACAGTTATCAGAGCTTGAAGTGAAGAGCTATCTTAGTCCTTTGACACTGGACACAGAGGTACAGTATTTGGAGTTTGCCCTGCAGAGGTGGAGTATTTTTGTTTGTTTGTTTGGTTGGTTGGTTCATTGGTTGGTTGGTTTGGTTGGTTTGGTTGGTTGGTTGGTTGGTTGGTACATTGGTTGGTTGGTTGGTTGGGTTGGTTGGTTGGTTGGTTGGTTGGTTGGTTGGTTGGTTGGTTTGGTTGGTTGGTTTTGTTTTGCTTTGGTCCAGTATTTCCTCAGTATGATCCTCTTCCTCTGTTTTGAAATGGTAATGCATATTCTTTGACATTGTGCACTGGGAGTGTACAATTTGAATTTTAATATTACAGAGGGTTACAATTGAAAGAATTTTTTCCTGAAGTGTCAGAAAATATTTTGGACTTTTCCACTCTGTTGAGATTGAAGGAATTTTCAAGTTGATCTAAATAATTTTGCATTATGATATGGGCCTAAGCCTCTGGGGAGCAAGCCATGGAACGTAGTGGTATCAATGTGGATCACCCTCATAGGCTCAGATGTTTGAATACTCAGACCCCAGTTCTTGTTTGTAGGTTGAGATGTAAGCTCTCAGCTACTGTTCCAGCACTATGCCTGCCTGCCTGCTGGCACTATGGTAATGGCTTTAACCCCCTGGAGCTGAGAGTCCCAAATTAAATACTTTCTTTTATAAATTGCCTTAATGTTTTATCACAACAATAGATGAGTAAGACAGTAAGTTAACAGTAGCCTCAAAAAATATATATCTCGGGATAACTTTATCCAAGCAACTGAAAAGATGTTATTTCTTTATTTCCAAACACATCTCCTTCATTGACTATCCTTTTGGTTAAGAAAAATTTCTAATTCAGAGAAAATCACTTTTTTGCTTAAAAATAGATTTTTGATATAGAAATGCTTTAGATATATAAACATTATTTATACTACTAATTAGGACTGCTTAGTTAATATTATTTTTTCCTCAGCATCAGTCCAGTAAATAAAGTTGTTATTATATACATAAACAAGGAAAATTGGGTTGTCATAGAACTAGGCACCTTCTTAACTCATGTTTTCACTTAGAATTCTAGTCAACAAATAATAATCATAAAGGCGTGTTGGCTTGAATGATGGCTTTTTCTCATGTACTGAGGCCTTACAGTGCTGTGCTGTACCTGTGCCCCTTTGTGTGATTGTTCAGGCATCATAAGCACACTCTCTCCGGAGTGTGCCTTAAGGTGGCTTCTCCAGCACAGTCCATACTTTAGTACACAAAGAAAAAGGGAAGGACAAGGAAGAAATGGATGTTTTCTCTTAAAGAAAATACCTGGAATTTGTAAAGGAAGTTCCTCCTGTGCCCATTTCTTTTTTATATAGACTACTTAAATGTCCCTTCCTAAGTACAATCTAGTCTGAGCTTGACACTAGACTGAACAGCCTTCATGCTCTACTCCTTGGTCAGTCCTTAAATCATGGCTATTTAAATGATTATATTATTTTATATTTATTTTATCAGATATCTGATCATATTATTTTATATCTCTCAGAAAGTTCACTTGCTCAGTGCTTAAGTCACCACAGTCTACAAAATTGAGAGCACTCTTGGCTGATTCCATCTGTAGGGTGTGGACTCAAATCCACACATGGCCAGATAATTACAGAAAGTGACCTAAGAAGTGACATAGAATTTTCCTTAGTATCAAGAGCAGAAGTGTGCCCCCCTGCCTGTGAACCACCCCAAAACTTTCATTGAGAAATAAAGTATATGCTCAAGAATAATAGATACAACCTAAACTGTTTATTATTGTAGAATTTAAAAAGGGAACTAGAGAGCAGAGGACCACTAACACTCACTGCCACATATTTTACAATTATTACCCAATGTTTTGTTGGCTAACACTCTGATGGGCAATTCTTACTTATCATTTATGGCTAATCAGAGGAATGTGAGTAAAAATGCAAAAATATCTCACAGGCTACAAAAATATGAAGTTTTTATTGGAATGCAGCAAAGCAACACTTTTAAAATACCAGACAAGGATACAGATGGTAAGGGTCAGAGGTTAATGAAAGCTCTGTGGACATTCTCTGCTTTACAGAGTATGTGACAAAGATCAGTGAGACATGGATAAATGCGACAAAAATGTATCAAGGTTCCAGAAAAGCAATGTATGGGAAATGAAGAAAATGAGATGTGGCCTACCATGTAGGATATGGGGGTGTAACAATATGTCAGTGGAGGGTACTATTTTATTTAGCACTGATTCAAGCTGTGTAGTCCCATTGCGAGGAACACATTCAATGTGCTAATAGAAGGGGGATGGTTTTCAAATCATTAAACTGAAATCTCTGATATCACTGGAATTACATTCCTCCATTACTACTTGATAAATCACAGTTTTCTGTGCTATGGCCATTAGTGTGACTGTGGTGATTTAGCCAGAGAACAAACAAATTTTCTGAGAGAGATAAAATAATATGATCAGATATCATTTGAATATCCATGATTTGAGGACTGACCAAGGAGTAAGAACATGAAGGCTGTTCAGTCTAGTGTGGAGCTCAGACTAGATTAATTGTGATAGACTCGGTGGGAAGGTATCTAGAACATGAGGCTACTGATATGAACCAGACAAAGGATAATCTCTGATCAATTTTCTGAAATTGAGAACACTCTTGGCTGATTCCATTTGTAGGGGTGGACTGAAATCCACACATGGCTGGATAATTACAGAAAGTGACCTAGAATTTACCTTAATTTCAAGAGCAGAAGTGTGCCCCCTGCCTGCAGACCACTCAGAAACTTTCATTCATCAGACATAATCACTTCTACTGACTTTGTACATGAATAACTTTCCTAAAAAAAATAGAAATGCAAATGATGCTGATACTGTATCATAGCCTTACTAGATTTAAAAAAATATATATATACAGAAATGTTGGCTGTTCTCTGTAATATTTTGGATAATCACCTTCATTAAGTATTTAGAATATTCAAATAGTAAAATTTAGGATAGTAGAATATTTTACCAACTGATAATTTAATTGAGCATATTTGAATAATTGTTTAGGACTTGAGGTTTTAGTTCAAAAATTAGCTTTTAAAAATATGTTCTGGGCATGGCACTCCGGTCTGAGGTCTTGTACACTGAGCAACTCACACACACACACACACACACACACACACACACACACACATACACACACACACACACACACACACACACACACACATGCATGCCCTTATGTATGATTTATATTCACTGAAACTTGAGCTGGACTTTTCATTTAACAGTTCACTGTCATTTGTTTCCTTGAGAGCTGGTTTATTTAATATGCTTTTGTCATATAGTTAATTAGCTTGAGGAATGAGAAGAGGACACTAGTCACAGTCCAAGCAGGTATTCTTTGCCCTAGAGAAACCTGCATATTAATCACAAGACATACCCAAACACTAAAAGTGAGGAGGAAAACAAATTCAAATATATTTGTACAAAGCCTTAAAATCTTAGGCTTGTGAGCATCTTGGAGAATATTTTTGAAAAATCTAGCCATCCAAATAAAACTTATTTTTCTGGGATGCAAATGCATAAACAAAACGGTTGCATAAAGTGAGAAAGGCCTGGATCTTTGTTTGCTTCCATGTTATTTTTAACACTTTGCAATGTTCCAGTAAGTGATTTGAATTGCAATTGGGGACCCAACTGAGTCAACACAATAAATATGACAATTTGATGCTATTTGAGGATATTGGCATTTTATGAAAGAAATTGTCACATAGAGCAAGTAGTGGTTCTGGCTTAGAATGCATCTCCTCCTCCTCCTCCTCCTCACCACCAATAACGCGATCACTACTGTGTTCAAAGCACTCTGGCCAATTCTATCACTATTGTAGCAATTAAAAGTTACTAATTTGAGAAATGAATTGATCTTGATGTTTTCAGGTATCTTTACAACTCCTTGGGAAACAAGGGAATTCTTGTCCAAGTGGCCTAGAGAGGGAATATGCAAACGCATTATTCAAATTTGGTGATGTTTTTACTAATAACTTTTTGGGAGTGAATATGGCTTCACACTATAGCTTATGCTGGTCCTGCCTCTGCATTAAGCCTTCTGCCTCATCACCCAGAGGGCTAGGATTATAAGACTGAGCCACAGTGCCTGCCTTTCCCAATGGTTTTGAACCATCACCATCACTAGAAGCTCATCCCTCTGTGTTTCCATTTTTCCCTGTGGAGTTTCACCATGGCAATGGCCAGATATACTTGCATGTGGTTTTCACCAGAGAAGTCTCAGTCTCTTGGGGATTCCTCACTTTTTGTCAGTGATGTCACCCAAGTCTCTAAATGACTTTCAAGGATTACGTAACAGAAGTTATATGCAAATGTGTGTTATGTAGCTTAATGTCCATATGTGAATCTGAATCTAAAAGAAGAATCATGGAAATAAAGCAGATTCCATTTTCCAAATGCTCAATTAAAAATCGGACCCTAATAGGTACTACAATAATGATTCCTTCCTTTCTATCTCCTCAAACATTCTAGGGTGTTAACATGTGTTAAGACCAAGTGATGTATCATAGTCTTCTATAATTCCCTTCCTCATTAAGCACTCATAGTTTCTCAGCACCTAGCTGACAGGTGGCTTCACCATCATTCACACTCTTATATACACACTCCATTTAATGAAAGAGTTAGTTTCTAATGCATATTAGCTAAATGCAACGTTACAACTTGTATTTCCAATAATTTTAAAGACATTATGCAACAATAGGAGAGAATCTAATGTGGTAATACTATTTTGGATTATTTTAAAGAGTTTTCTTTATTAGATACCAATGCTATTATATGTGTATAATACCATTTTATTTATGATGATTCTATTATAATCAGTGGACCTGCTACTACATAGATAGATAAAGCAAGGTTTGCCCATGTCAATTTTTTTGAAGCTTGTCAATGAGTCTATGAAATAAATTGTATTGTTCTACCTAAAATTATATTTTGAACTATTCCTGTGTTTATAAATCCAAATAGAGAAAAGGTTAGTTTAGCTACTGGAAATGCCTATATTTCCTTTAAAATGTTGTAGGGGTGGAATTAATTTATGAAATGCAGGTTCCACATAGTTTCTCAAAGATAGTGTACTGGCAGGTTTTGTCTGTCAACTTGATACAAGCTGAAGTTATCACAGAGAAAGGAGCCTCAGTTGAGGAAATGCTTCCACGAGACCCAGCTGTTTCACAACTAGTGATCAAGGCAAGGGAGGACCCAGCCCACTGTGGGTGGTGCCATCCCTGGGCTGGTAGTCTTGGGTTCTATAACAGAGCAAGCTCAGCAAGCCAGGGGAAGCAAGCCAGTAAGTGACATCTCTTCATGGCATCAGCTCCTACTTCCTGCCCTGTGTCAGTTCCAGACCTGACTTCCTTTGGTGATGAACAGCAATGTGGAAGTATAAGCTGAATAAACCCTTTCCTCCCCAACTTGTTTCTTGGTCATGATGTTTGTGCAGGAATAGAAACCCTGACTAAGACAGATAGTAAAAATAATTCTTCACAATTCTAACTCCCAAAATTTCTATGTCCATGTAGGAATACAAGATAATTTCTTCCTTAATTTTCTATTTTCCAATTTGTGCTATGGAAGCAAAGCCATTTAAGCTTCAGTACAAGACTTATCTAGAAACCACTTGTGCACAGGGTGTTCTCCAGGCCTTGTGAGGAGAAGTGAGTCTCCTGTAAGTCTCCCTGAGCCCTACCCCTTTCCCCTTGTGGGAGGAAGGAGAAAGTGTGCACTCCTCCGCTGGAGACATATGTAAGTTCTCAGTATCAGCCCTAGCCTTGCAGATGCTGTCACTGATAGCCACTGTGCAGTGAAAACAGACACACGGGTGATAACCTCACATTTGAGTCTTGGCTCTATTTTTCAGAATCTAAAGCTACATCAGATAAATTTCCTTTCTTTCATAAAGGAGTACAGATTCCCTACCTATCCCATTACAGCCACTGTTGATAAGGATTGGTGTAAAGACCTCCATATTTGACTTTTTTCTTCAAATGACAGTCTACTTCACATAAGCTTCTGAGCAACCATTTCCTCCACATATTTGTAGAAGGACAGAGAACAGAATTCACTGTTTTCAAATTAAACTTTTTATTTCAAGGTACGTCTAGACATGACCTCGTATGAGATAGCATTGCTTTTATGGATCTCCTTATCGTGTAAAACCACAATGTAATGTCAAACCAGTATCTGAACCTTCATGTAACTAGTCACCCTTTTTCAGCTTTCCTCTGTTTACTGAGAAACATAGTAGTTTGTCCATTAGAATAGGTGCAATTTAATTCTAGCTGTTTTCTTAGCTATATAGGTAAACCCACAGATAATACTTTGTGTGAGTTTGTACAGATAATAAATGTTTTTAGTACTTAATATTTAACTCCATGATCACCACCATCTCAGCAAGACTGGACCAGGCAAAATCCATCAGCTTCAGGCCAACCAGAGACAGAGGCTGGATTGGAACCACTCCAGTTGTATCTGCCATTGTTGTGTCTAAAGCAGCTGCAGATCACATTGCTGCTGCTCCAGGTTCACAGAACACCAGAAATGGCAATTTGCAACCTAAACATTTTGCAGAGACCCAGGAAATATCAATCAAATAGCTATTTACATAATTCCTTGAGCAGTCATCATGATATGCCAGAGACTTTAAACATTTCACAACTGCACAAGAAACTCTGATCTAGCTCAGGACACCTGGGGATTTTAGCTTATTCTCAGTGTCCCCAAAACCTTCCATTTAAATCACAGGAACCATCACAGACGTCATGGATGCCACTGAAGCTACAGCTTCTAGTGGTAGAGACTTAGTGCCAGCTATGTCTGCTCCATACAACCAGCAACAGCCAAGAGAGGCTTCACATTACCCATGAAGACTCCAGATTCACACCTGAGGTCTAGCCTTAGTCCAGTGATATAGAAGCATGTACCCTATGCATGACAACTGAGGCAGCCAGACCTAGTAGGCTTGCATAGGTTAAGTAACTAAGAAGAAAGTTTGGGGCTTGTTACAGAAACTGAGCCCAAGGATGACAGCTTACTCTCATATCCCACTTCTGGAGCCATCTGGGAGACCTCCCTATCATATGCTGAATTCCTGGTAGTACAGCTTAGCCCCAGGAAACCCCATCTGAGTACTTTATTACCTGCTGTGACTTTAGCATGTAGAGCAGGTTGATCTGGTAACATGAAGAGAAGGCAACTTCTGTGCCTGAAAGCCCAAGTATATCCAGAAGCAGCCTATACAGAGAGCACAAGACATATTGAGAACTGGAGAAGGGCTTAGATGGTGAGGTTGGCAGAGTTCTCAGGCTATAGAAGAGGATGAGCTAGAGAGGGCCCAATGTACAGAGGCCAAATGTAGAAAGTGTGTGTGTGTGTGTGTGTGCTTATGTGTATGTGTCTATGTGTATATCTATGTACACTCAACTCCATTCTTAGCAACTTACCCTCCCTACTTTCATGTCATTTCATTTGTGTTCATGCATGTCCTGTGAGCCTTAGATTTCCTTGCATGACCATGAGAGGAGGGTGATTTACTTCACAGACTGTAGCTTCCCAGTCCGTGTCTATACCACTGAAGACCATGACTCTTCCTCTCCCAGCAACCTCTAACTGCCTGTCTCTCCTCAGACGAATAGGCCTCACAAGTCTTTACCACATCCATGATGCTGGATCCATTTGTGCGTTTCTTGATTCTGGCAGTAACGTTCTATGTACAGGACCACACAGAACAAAATGATGAACAGTTTATACTTTTTTTTCTCTTTTTAATCTCAGAAAATTTATCCACATATTTTTGAGTAATTTTGAACCAGAATTGCTATTTTCTTTGGCTTCTTCTTAGCCAGCAAACTAGTTACCTTGAATTCTAACATGTTTGTGATGTATGGGTGACTAGTAAAAATAGGTCCTCTATTTGATGGGCTACATTTTCAGCAGAAGGAACTGTACTTCAGGTTGTTTTCCTGACATATTTTAAAAGAAGAATCTTGGAGCAATCAAATCATAGTTTGGTGTGGAAAGGAAGTATGAGAGAAGATATTAAAATCAATGGAAACACTGTGAGCCACATTACCTTGGCAATCTGACAGAACAGATTCAACAGAATAAAAAGTGGTTATTTGTACCACTGGAGTGTATACACAATAGCCCAGCACAGTTTGACTTTCAGATTAATGACACTATAAAGACAAATTACCACCTAGATACTTTATTACTTTTCAAATATGAACTCTTTTTAAAAACTAAAGTCTAATTATGGGTAATCGTTCTCCTGTGAATATTAGTAAAAGTTTGGGCAAGCCTGAATTATGCTTCACACAACCTTTTTAAGTCAAATGAAACAAAAAACAAACCTCAGCTGATTATAGTAACAGAGTAGGAGGTTTGCAAATATACGATACATTTTTACAGCTGCTTTTTACTGGAATTCTATCAAGACAATCACTGAAATATTTTAAATGCTTACAATGAGAGAATGCTAAATTTATAACTGTGCCTCAGTCGCTGGACATCCTGGAGATGAAGAGTGCTTTTGTGGTTGCTAACATGCTTCTAATTCTTGAAGCCAGCCATATTCTTCAATCCAGGTTCCCAGTAATCAGTGCTAAATATTGGTTTACATTGAATTTTTCAATTTTTAAAATGTCTATATCATTTCAAAAGAAAAACTTGTACCTCTGGTATACTTGATGAGTACCATGAAGAAATAAGATATGTATAAATCATCAACATAGAATATATATGATTAGAAAATAATGTTACAAGACTTAAAACTTTTACAAAATGCTTTAAAGAGGAAGGAAGGTCTAAGTGGAAATGGGCAATGCTAAGTCTTGACCCTGTCATTGACATAAAATGCCCTGCCTTCTGTTCAGTGTGGAGAAAATGTGTAAGGTCCATGTGTTATGTGAGATACACATATACATAGCAGTGTAGCTAACCTCAGTTTCCTTCTGGCAGTCCTTATTGCCATTGTATGGTTTACTTTTTTATTTAAAATAAAGTTAACTTAAAAAATGATTTTTTTTCTGTTTCTTTGTCACCTTTGGTCCCTGCTCTGGCCACCTTGTTGGGTTCTAGACCTACAGAGAAGCATCTGCATTTAAGGCTTCCTCTTCTCCCATCATCTTCTCTTGGCGCTCATTCTTGGAGTATCAAAACATCTCCTGAAATCACTTCACAGTATTCTGAGGAAGTGTGAGAAAATAAGTTTGTAACACAAACTTCAGCTTTACAGAAGCGTGAGTTCCAGTGTGCTGAATCTGTGTATGACTTGGGTCCAAGAACCCTAATTAGGCTCAGCTAGAAAATGAAGAAAGGGCAGACACATATCCACAGAAACATTTAGACTGGGTGGCCTAGGCTCTCTGATGGAGAAGCTACCACACCTGGACACTCAGTGTGCTTATTATATACAGTAGGACAGGTGGCAAAGTTATTACATGCAGATATGCTAGGAACACAAAGGTCCTTGACCTCACAGATAAACACTAAGGGAACCCAGAAAGTTAAACACACAAGATTCTCTCTTCAATAGGACAAATGTGTAACCTGGTTTTCCACACAGAAGGCTGTAAATGGTGATTGTTAGTAGCCTGATAATTTGTGCTATCTCTAGGGCCAGGCCATGTCTGGCTCGCAAAAGCTGTGCTGTAAGTGGCTAATAGTCTAGGTAACTTCTGTATTATCTTTATGGCCAGGAGTTACCCCAAGCTCCCACAACCAGGACTATAGCCAATATCCCAAATGACCTCTATGCTATGGGTATGACTGAGATCACAGGTGCTTAAGGCAACACATGTAACTTATCTCTGGAAACCATTTTTATGGAAGAAGTGATTTGTTCTCTGAGGAGAGTCAATGTAATTATGTCTCCTTGTGCACAGGGGATTGTGTTGAACCAGAAAACCTTTTCCCAAAGTTTGAACCAACCATGGCTACTGAGTCGCGTTGATCAGATTTCCACTTATCTCACACAGAGCTTACTCTGCCAGCGCTGGTAGCCACAGAGCACCCACACTGAAAATACTAGAAGGTACTTATTATACAGCAGAACAAAGATGCAGATGCAGCTAATTTTGGTCGGAAGAGCCTCTTTAAGAAGGCAGTCTTCAAGCAAGTAACATCCAGGAGGCATTAAACTTCCCTGGATATTTGTTCTTCTCTTTTAGAGGCAGAGACTTTAAAACAATTTTATTAAAAATATTCATACAATAGATTATTATCATAATCTTTCCCCTACCTCACCCAACTCTTCCCAGATCTTCCCATCCCTCCACAAAAAGAAAACAAAATAAAAACAAAAATAATAATAACCAATAATACAACTTACTCATGTCATCAAACATGGAGAAATTGAGCTGATACCCAAATAGAAGCCTTACTCCTATTGAGTATTATTTATGGCTTGGTAAAGTACTTTGCATGCTAAGGAGAAAGGTAAGCTTTGATATCACCAGCTACAAATCCTGTAACACAACAGAAACCTGCCTATAAAATATCTCAGTGGGTATTTTTGCTCACACTATGAACATTCTCACTAGGAACAGAGAAGCCGTGTCACTGAGTCTCAGCTGGGCAAAGCTTTATAACTCCAATAATTAATAATAAGGTATAGGAGTAAGGACATGGCCGTGCCGATGCCAACAGCAGACATCCACTACAGAGTTCCCTGCTCCCTATAGTAGACCCTTTCTGCAGAGCTGTTTGTGGTTATTTGTTAGAGCCCCTGTGTTAATTACTGTATGAGAAGAGGCTTGAAATATGTAAAATGTTAGTTCTAGCTGACTTCCACTCTCTGACTCTGACCATCACTGTCCAGGAGTCCCCATAACAACAGACACTCCCCTCTGCTTCATCACATCTGAAGACAAACAGAAACCCTCCCCAAGTCTCAGTTCTTCCAGGAAGCTTCTGTACAACACATTAAGAAACGTTACGCTTCCCTCCAACTCTCCTGTGTTTAGGCCATTGACCCTAAGCTGTCATTGCAACACTCCCCAGGGTGTGGGAGCTGGCAATTCTAGAAAGTCATCATAGGTGCTAGTGTTCTGAAGAGCATGCTGTGAAAGCCCACACTCTTGGTACTGATTAAATGTAGAAAACAACACAAACAAGGGTTTCTCCAAATCAGTCACGAACACTTCAAAGGCTGATGGCATGGCTCTCTCTCCTTTTAAATACACTATTAGTGCTCAGACACAGTTAGACAACCAGTACATCATTGGTGCTGCAAAGCCAAGCTCATAAGCAGGGAGGCTACACAGAAATAGGCCCCTAGCCTTACAGTATAACTTCACTCACTTTTTTAAATATGTGTTTTCCTGCTTACCATTTGGGAATTAAGTAATATTTCCCATTATATCTGGCTATTTGGAGATTAAATTACATATAGTGGCATATATCATGCATAGATAGATACTTCGATTGACTATATGTACACATATGAATATGTAGTGACATAGTGTAAAATACTGGTCTCATTGGCTAATGAATATGAAAAACTTAGTGAGTACTTACTATGCTCTGCCTTAGTAGAACAGAGGATAAATTTAGTTGAAAATTCAGTTGTTACTTCCCCCTTGTTCTCTTCGTCCTGCTCTTCTTCCTCCTCCTTCTCCCACCCCTCCTCTTCTTCTCTCTTCTCTTTCACCTTCATTTCTTCCCCTCTTCATCTCCCTCCCCCATCTTTCTCTCCACCCACCACTCTCTTAACACCATTAAGGACATACATTGTATTATCCATTTTATACAGATGGGAGTCAAGGAAATATGGAAGAAGAAAAAAAAACTATGGAGAGAGGACAGGATGATATATAAGAGGTTTCTAAAACAAAATTTTCTGTGGTAGCTAGCAAGTCTTTGTTTATTAAAAGTGGTTTAAGGCTAGACAATATGTTCTTGGGTTTTCAAAGGGTTGGTTTTCATTGGAATAGGCAAGGCTTTAAATTAAGTGTGGTTGGCTTAACACAAACATCTAATACATTCTCCATCTCCTGTATCTGCCCTCTTGGGAACAGTGCCAAGTCATTTGAGGGTTGCTAAAATATAGCTCTTGAATAATGATTTAACACATAGAATGAAGTTATTTTTCCATCTGGAGATTTATACATATGGGTAAGTTAAAATACTAAGAGATTTGGGTTATGAAAAACCCAAATTCTAGGGAGCAAACATGAAAAGCTTTGATGTGTATCGAAATGAACAATTGGCCTTATTGTGGCCAGTACTTAACAGGAATGGGTGCAGGAGTCCAACACAGCTGGGATTTCATGTCCTTTCTTACCACTGCACCCACGAAAGGTCAGCATGCCTCTTTGAGCATCTTATTCCTATACTAGAGTGCCTTACACACCCACAGATGGGCTTAGCATTCAGTTGGCACATTAGAAAAAGAATAACACAGCAATTTTTTCATTTTTTTATTAGATATTTTCTTCATTTACAATTCTAATGCTATCCTGAAAGTCCCCTATACCCTCCCCCTGCCCTGCTCCCCTACCCACCCATTCCTACTTCTTGGCCCTGGCATTCCCCTGTACTGGCACATATAAAGTTTGCAAGACCAAGGGGCCTCTCTTCCCAATGATGGCCGACTAGGCCATCTTCTGCTACATATGCAGCTAGAGTCAGGAGCTCTGAGGGTACTGGTTAGTTCATATTGTTGTTCCACCTATAGCGTTGCAGACCCCTTCAGCTCCTTGGGTAATTTCTCTAGCTCCTCCATTGGAGGTCCTGTGTTCCATCCAATAGATGACAAACACAGCAATTTTTAACACACTGATTGTTTCAGTTAGAATTTTGCCCAGTTTGGTTAATTTAATTATTTCATTAATTGGAATTTTTCACAATGATTAAAATTACTTATAGGAACTGATTTTTGTTACTCTTCTCAGACATTTCACTATCTTTAAACTGCAAGCAAAACACTGGCATATACCGTGTGATCAGGTTCCTGACACATTTACTGTTAAATGGTTTATTTCTGTCTCTGCTTCTGAGATAAGTAAATAGAAGTACAGAACATAAAAGGTTTGTCCAGGAAAATAATCTTCAGGCAGCAGTTTTGAGATGGGTTCATTTCACATGACTGTACTTTAACCTCTTATTTTTTTAATTACTTCTATCTTTTTAATATTGCTTATGTGTCTATGTGCTCAGGGTTGAATGCTGAGGATGAGATTATATATTAAGGACTCATCCTGAAAGAAGAGTGATTCTCCCTCTCTTAGCAGCCATTCATTGCCTATAGTTCTCCATTGATAGACTCTTTAGGCTCTGTTCAGGCAACCAGAGTGTTGGTTCCCAGCTTATATGACACGGGTGCAGCTTACCAGTCATATATGGAAGACATTATCTGACAGCAGATGTCATGGTCCTCTGGCTCTTACAATCTCTCTTCCTTCTATCTCTCAGTGCTCCCTGAGCCTTAGTTGTATAGATGTGGAAAAACCTCATGGACAGGTGGTCTCTGCATTTTGAGCAACCAAGTCTTTCTGCAATGGTCTCTGTCTACTGCAAAAAGGAGCTAGTTTGAGACAGAGTGAGAGGTCTACTTACCTGAGGGTATTGTGAATAGGATTGTTTCATGATTTCTTTGTCGGCGTGCTTGGTCTTGGTGAACAGAAAGGCTACAGATTTTATTGAATTGGTTTTTTACCCTGTCATTGAATGAAATGTTAATCATTCTTGTAAAGATTTTGTGGAATTCTTGGGATCTTTTACGTATAATATCATACCATCTAAGGGGATTATTTGGCTTCTCCTTTCCCTATTTTTATTCTTGTCATTTTCTACTTTGTCTTAATGCTGTAGCTTGTTCTTTAAGCACTATATTGAAAAGGAGTAGAGCAGCCTCTCCCTTACACTTGAATTTAAAGGAAATGCTTTGACTTTTTTCTTTATTCAAGGTTATGCTGGCTGTGCATTTGTCGTCTACTCCCTTTATTCTGCTGATGAATGTTCCCTCCAGACCCTTTCCCTCTATGATTTTTATCATAAAGGCATGTTTGGCTTTGATCAAAAGTCTTTTCTGATTTATTGAGATGATCATTTAATTTTCACTTTAAGTCCATTCACATGATGTATTACATTTAATGTATATTGAACCCACTACCATTTCCAGGAAAAAAATTGACTTGATCCTGATCTTATTTATATATGTTAATATCCATTTTGCAAGTATTTCTTTGTGAATTGAATTCATCAGCAATACTGGCTTATAATTTGGGACCTTTTAAAATAAACTCATTTTAGTTTTAGAGAATTCTGGCTTCATAGAAGAAATTAGAATATATTTCCCATGTCTCTTATAGTTTAGTTTTTTTTTTTTTTCAGTGAATTAAGAAGTATTTCTTGGCGGGGCAGTGGTGGCCCACACCTTTAGTCCCAGCACTTTGGAGGCAGAGGCAGGCAGATTTATGAGTTCGAGGCCAGCCTGGTCTACAGAGTGATTTCCAGGACAGCCAGGGCTACACAGAGACACCCTGTCTCGAAGAAAAGAAGAAAGAGAGAGAGAGAGAGAGAGAGAGAGAGAGAGAGAGAGAGAGAGAGAGAGAAAGGAAAGAGGAAAAAGGAAGTGTTAGTTGTAGATTGTTGAAAATCTGATAGAATTCTATAGTGAGTACATCAGGCTTTTTTGCTAAGTTGGAAATCTTTTTATCACAGTTTCATTTTTTATAATTGTTATATCTTTGTTTAAATTGTTGATCTCTTCTTTTTCTAATGGTGATTTAGGTGAATATAAAAAATTCTTTGAGATCTTATAGTTTAATAAACTATATATTTTTTTAAAAACTACTCCCTCATAATATTTTGAATTTCATTGGTATCTATTTATTGTAATGTTTCCCTGCTCATTTCTGATTCTATTAATTGGATCCTTTCTGTGTTTCCTTTGATTAATTGGCCTGAGGGTCTGTTGATCTCATCTATCTTCTCAAAGAACCAACTCTTGGATCAGTTGATTATTATTTCTATTTCACTGATTCTCTGATTTTCATTATTTCTTCTCGCCGTATACTGGCTTTGGATTGTTCTTGTTTTTCCAAATTCTTGCACTGCATCATTAAGTCAGTCACTCTTGCCCTTTCTGAGTTTTGATGGAGGAATTTGACACTTTAAATTCCCCTTTGGGGGTGGCTTTGAATGTTTCCCAGAGATTCTTTTTGTGTTGTGTTTTCATTTTAATTTAGTTCCAGACATTTTTTATTCCTTTTTTTTAAAATTTTTCCTTTGTTCTGTTCTGTCTTGTCTTGTTTAATTTCCATGAGTTTGTATAATTAATAGTAATTAATTTTCTCTCAACTTTTAGTTTTATTTTATTTTGTCAGATAAGACATACCATTATTTCAGTTTTTCTGAATTTGTTAAGATTTGTTTTATTTCCCTGGACAGGATTCATTTTTAGAAGCCCCATGGCTTCTGAATAGAATTTATATTCTGTAGTATTGGGGGAGCGTGTTCTGAGATATCTGGAATGTCCATTTGATGCACGGTGCCATTTTACTCTAATGTGTTTTTGTTTCCTTTTTGTCCATATGATCTGTGTCCTCAAGAAACCACCTAACTTGCTTGAATGAAGGACACTTCTTTATCACCTCTGATTAGTTTTAGTTTATTTTCTACTTTGTCAGATACCAGGATAAAAACTCCTATTTATTGCCTGAAGACAGTTGTGAAGAAGTTTTGGGGTTTGGTATTTTAATTTTAAGGTGGCTCTTTTTTTGTGGGTTTTTTTTTTTTTGACAGCACAAAAGTGTATTTGTTCCTTAATCTGTTCAACTAACTTTTGTCTTGATTGACAAGATAAGCTCATTAATATTTAAAATTATAATTTATAGGTTTGTATTGAGTGTCATGTATTATTGTTTTGCTGTATAATATTCTTATTTTATTTTATCTACTTTTTATTTCAGTAATTATAACTTCATTTATTTCATTTATGTATTGTCTTGGCTTTGGCTATACACATTACTGTCTCATCCCAAATTGTTGCTTCTAGTATTCTTTGTAGAAATATTTTGGTTGAAATGAATTCTTTTGTCCTATTTAAATAATGGGAAGCTGTATTTCTCCTTCACATATGGCAGATAGTTTTGCTGGGTATTATAGTCTAGGTTGGCAGTCATGCTCTTTTAGACATGAAGTGCATTGCTTTAGATTCTTCTGATATTTAAATTTTCCAGGGAAAAATCAGTTCATTTTTTTTAATATCAAAATTTAATTACAACATTTCTACAACCCAGTTTCTCCCTCCAAACTCTCTCATGTACTCCTCTTTATGTCCTTTCATATTTATGACCTTTTTAAAGACTGTTAGTGTGCGTGTGTGTGTGTGTGTGTGTGTGTGTGTCCCTTAATATAACTTTTTCAAATGGTTCAATGCTACCTACTTGTATGTTTGCTTTCAGTGCTATTTGCCACTGGATAACCAGTGTAATAGATGTGCTCTTCCATGGGGAAGGCCACTGCTAAGATTCTCAGGTTTTCTCAATGGTTATTTTGATGGGTTTTCTTTCATATGTGTCTTGTGGTTTCCCTCTTGATGCTCTTGATTCAGTATGTTCTCTTTGTGCTGTATCTTTAACTTTTTTTTTAACTGTAATATGCCATGGGAAGCCTCTTACCTGATCCTGTGTATTTGGTGTTCATGTGCTCCCTGTATCTGTGAAGATGTGTCTTGCACTAATTTGGGGGAGTTTTCTTCTACAATCTTGTTGAAGATCTCATTTATGTCATTGACCTGGCACTCTTTTCCTCCTTCTGTGCCAGTGGTTCTCAACTTTCCTAATGCTTCAACCAAGTGTTTTCGCACATATAAGCCTCTGGTAGAAGGAAACTTTACATTTTTAATGACTGCATCTTAACTACCTTTTAACAAACCGTGTTCCTCATTTTATTTTGAGTTTTCTAACTGGTTGGAGATTACATTATTGTTTTTAGAAAGGAAAATGTTACTTTATAAGTCTCCTTTTCTTTTATTAAAATGAAAAATAAATTTGAAATGAGCAGTAATGAGGAACAAATTAGCTAATATGACATTCTATACACAACAGACCCCTAATGATTCACATGAGCAATTACAATAATTACAGCAAACTAGAGGGATTCAGATAACTAATTATGCTGATAAAACAGAAGTACAGCTATTGAAACCCAACAATAAGCACATTATTGGTAAAGAGGAAGGAGGTCAAGGGGATACAAATTGGAAAGGAAGAACTCAAATTATCGCTATTTGCAGATGATATAATAGTATATATAAGTGACCCCAAAAACTCCACCAGAGACTCCTAAACCTGATAAACAGCTTCACTGCAGTAGCTGGATATAGAATCAATTCAAACAAATCAATGGCCTTTCTCTATACAAAGGATAAACTGGCTGAGAAAGAGATCAGGGAAACATCACCCTTCACAATAGTCACTAACAGTATAAAATATCTTGGTGTGACTCTTACGAAGGAAGTGAAAGATTTGTATGACAAGAACTTCAAGTCTCTGAAGAAAGAAATTNCTAGTTGGCCATCAATGGGAAGAGAGGCCCCTTGGTTATGCAGTCTTTATATGCCCCAATACAGGGGAACGCCGGGGCCAAGGGGTGGGAGAGGGTGGGTAGGGGAGCAGGGCCGGGAGGGGGGAGAATATAGGGAACTTCCTGGATAACACTTGAAATGTAAATGAAGAAAATATCTAATAAAAGTTGAAAAAAAAAAGAGGGAGGGAAAGTAATAGTGGCTTTTTAAATGGCTTTGCAAAAACCTTACTATGTGCAGCTGCCTTAGAGGGGTCACCAATCTGACACAGCCTTGGGATAAAGGCTGATGAGTGAAGATCTCACAGTTATTGGTATTACTCCATGCAGAAAAGATGAGTAGAAACCTATAGAATTCCACATGGTTACCCTATCACAAGCCTGTAATTCTAGCATGTAGAATGTTGAAGTATGAAGATTCCAAGTTCAAGGTAACCCTCACACACACACATGGAGAGGGAAACCTACATCTCCAAAAGGGGAAAAATGGGCAGAGAGGAATTTTAAAAAGGGGAAAGTTGAACTAAATTAATTCCGATTATGACCAACATATGATTGAAGTGCACTAAAATCTGAGTTATCCACATATATTTACAGAAATATAGGGAACAGCAATAAGGAACAAGGTTGTTTTTAAAATATAAATAAAAATATAAGCTTCCTCAAATAGCCACCAAATAAAACACACATACAATCAGTTAAAAATGAATGACTTGATATTTTAATAAGTTTTATGTAAAATTTTTATGTAAGATAATCATAATGTTACTTCACACTTGACTATATTTTTTATATGTGGCTGAAATTATCCAAAAAGGATAGTCACTAATGGTCAGTTACAAATATTAAAATTTTAATTTAATGGAAATATCATTTATTTTACTTTTTACCTCTGTAGTGATTTGAATGAAAATGGAGCTCATAGGTTAATATATTTTAAAGCTTGCTTAGGAGGGAGTGGCCCTGCTTGGGTAAGGTTACACCGTATGGCCCCATTAGTGAAACTGAGTATCTAAGAGTAGCATTCAAGAGGAAAACCAGGCCCAACATCTCTGTATCTTCTTGTTGCCTGTTAATCTGGATGTAGAATTCTCAGCAACTTTACCAGCACCATGTCTACCTATGTGCTGCCATGTTCCCCACCACTGAAACTTGGAACAAGCCCCAATTTAAATGCTTTATTTTGTAAGAGGTGTCATGGTCATGGTGTCTATTCACAGCAAGAGAACATTGACCACGGTGACCGACCACTTTACCACTGAATAAGAACTCAAATATTATTTCATAAAAAAAGGCCATGATCTCTGCTTCACAGCATTGATTTAGTAAAACCTTTGAAGGAATCAAGAAAATCTTTAAAGTCTTTATTTTTAAAGACTTGACCTCATAAGTACATTAAGATTTATGAATGCGTTCCAATCATATTTTAGACTAAATGACATGTACAATATTGTAGGATCATCTACTTGTCTGTCAGTGGTACACATACAGTGTACATCTTGAACCATATCCCTAAAGAAAACTGGCCTTCTCTTTTCCAGTAGCCACCAGACCAGTTGTCAAATTTTGGCTGTATAGATCATATACAGGTCTTGTGCATGCAGTCCCTGAATTCTTGTGTGCAACAGCTCTGTTATGTCTAACAAATACCATTTTACTGAATATGTCTATTTCCTCTACAACATAAAAATTTTTGTTCCGTCCTCTACCAGGATCCTTGAGCTCTTGGGTTTGGGAGTGTGATGCAAATGTCCCATTTAGAGCCGAGTATTCCACCGTCTCTTTCTTATTCTATGATTGTTGCCCGGTTGTGGCTGTATACTAATCACTATCTCCTGCATAAAGAATCTTCTTTTTGCTGAGGTTTGAGGAATGTTGTAATTTATGGGTGTAAAGATCATCATATCTTTCAGATCCATAGCATCTTGAATTCTCTGTTTTCTATGACTCAAGTATGTAATGTCTTCAGCAGTAAAGTCTTATGTCAACTTTTGGAGAGTAATCAAAATCAATGGCAATAGCCTATAATGTTTTATGGGCCAGTCTGTGGAACAGTACTGATAAATAACTTGAGCAGTGGTATCTCATATCTGGTACTAAGATTTTAATTTGACAGCATTTATTATTATGACAGGCATTCTCTCCCCATTATAAGGTAACTATATTTAAACACACACACACACACACACACACATACACACACACACACACACACACACACACACACACACACACACACACACACACACACACACACACACACACACACACACACAATCTTAGGCTTCTACAGTAGTAAATTTCCTCATTTTTTCAAGTCTTTAGTAAAAAGCAATTGGTTATAAAATACCAAATGGCCAGCCTAGAAGCATACGCATAAGTAACATGCAGACTGAGCAGACACAGAACCAGCACGTTGGTTTCCTCTCAATTTTTCACTTCCACCAACAATGAGTAAGTGTCCCCAACCCCCACATCTATGTCATCTTTTGTTGTATTTTTTTTAATCTAGCCTATTCTGACTGGAGTAAGATAAAATCTCGAGGTATTTTGTATTTCCTTTCTGGCTAGGTATATTGAGTATTTTATAAAAGCTATTTCTCAGATGTTTGTATTTCTTCTTTTGAGAACTCTCATTTAAGCTCCATTTTATTTTTTTTAAAACATGGCTTTTTTTTCTTGGTGCTTATTTTCTTGAGTTCTTTGTATATTCTAGACAATAACCCTCTGCCACATTTATACCTGATCAAGATTTTTTTTTCTTTCTGTGTACTTTGCCTTTTTGCCTGCATAATGGTGTCCTTTTCTGTACAAAATTGTCTTTGCTTCTTAAGGTCTTATTTGTTAGTTCTTGGTTCCTGTGCTACTAAGGTTTGTTGAGAAAGAGCTTCCTGGTGCCTGTGTCAGCACAGGCTGACGCATATCTTACTTCCTGGTGCCTGTGTCAGCACAGGCTGAAGCATATCTTACTTCCTGGTGCCTGTGTCAGCACAGGCTGACGCATATCTTACTTCCTGGTGCCTGTGTCAGCACAGGCTGAAGCATATCTTACTTCCTGGTGCCTGTGTCAGCACAGGCTGAAGCATATCTTACTCCCACCGCCAACAGATGCATGGTGTCTGGTCTTTTCTTATCCTTTTGGAGTTGAATTTTGTAAACAGGAAGCTGTAACAATCTACTTTAATGCTATCTGTAGCCATCCACTTTGAACATACCACTTGTTGAAGTGCTGTCATTTCATCCCAATGTGTCTTGTTGGCTTCTTTGTCAAAAATTGGGTAGCCTTAAGAGTATGGGCTCATACATGGTTCTTCAATTTTGTCTCACTAATCCATGTGCCTATTTTATGCAGTCCAGTGTTGCATTTGCGGAATTTTTATTATTCAGGATTGTATTGGCTATCCTGGTCTTTTGTATTTCCCTATGAATTTTGAGATTATTTTTCCAATTTCTGTGAAGAGTTACATTGCAATTTTGATGAGGATTCCACTGAATCTGTAGATTGTTCTTGATAGGATGTCTATTTTCACAATATCTGTCAAACCGTGAGCACGGGAGATCTTTCATCTGCTGGGTTTTCAATTTCTTTATTCAGTGTCTTAAAGACACATCTTTCATGTTCTTAGGTATCTTCGAAAATTTTTGAAATTGTTGTAAATAAGATTATTTCTCTGACTTATTTCTCAGAATTTGTCATCCGTATGTAGAAAGGATACCTATTCTTTGTTCTTTAATTTTGTATTTTGCAACTTTAAGGATTGTGTGTATTAGTGGTTAAAGTTTTCTAGGAGAACCTTTATGTGCAGAGACAGGAGATCCCAGGAGATCCAGGATGTCTGGTATTCTGGAGGTAAGAAGCCAGAGTCCTATCGGGGAGGCAGAATGATACTTTCTCAAAGACTCAGAGAAGGGAGAGCACAGGAAAAACAACCTGCCTAAGGGCAAGAAGCAGCAGACTCTACCAAATTGAGGAGGAAGGAGGTTCCAGTGAGCAGGATCAGGCACTATCAGGTAAGTTGAGGCATGGCTGATGTGGTGATTCAGGAAAATGACATTCCAGACATGCCAGGTAGGCTTATAGAATGGGAAGAAGAAGCCCTATCTAGTGTTGAGGGGAAAGGAAGACCAGGAGCAGCTGGGCAGTGGGTAATGTTTACATAATGGCAAAAGGATAATTATATCCTCTCTAAACTAATGAGCCTGTATTTATTGTCTAACTAGAAAAACACTGAATTTTGAGTTTCTAAGCTGATTTTCATAATATTAAAAAAACAGACAACAATTGAAGCTACGATTTTGATAACTTATTACCAGTAGTAGGTTATCCACACTCTAAAAACATGTAGTTTTTCAGGCTAGATCCAAATGTCCTGACTACCTACCACTTGGACATAAATATTTGGGAGACACGTTTTTGTAGGATGGGATCATGTTTATTCAAGGCCAACTTGGAAGTAAACAACTCTGTCTTCTCTGTTTCAGTTTCGGAAATGATGTTTCAGGGTGAAACAAGGCAGGGGGACTGTATGAAGGCTTCATCAGATAGCATGTACCTTGCTCCTGAACATTGAAACGGATTGCAGCACTTAAACCTTCTCTGGCTAGTTACTAAGGAAGGGTGTTCTACAGTCCATCTGGGTTCTATAAATATAGATAAAGGTTCTCTTCAGCCAGCAGAATAGGAAGCAACAGAAAGCAAGAGAAATATTCAGAGATGTGGAAAGGACAATTGCTAATGTCTCCATGACAAAAAGATACCCATGATATATGGCATACTTCACTGACCTTCATCAATAGAGTCAGTAATTTTTCTCTACCATTATGCTTCTGATATATCTCTTGTGAACTGAGGTTTGTAAACAGAAAAATATCTTGTCAGTCATCACTAGAGAAAAATAGTTGGCAAGATGATAGACTGCCAAATAAATTAATCTACGTTAGTTACTAAATCCTTCTGTGTTCCAAATCACTCCTGTGAATTACTAAGCTTAATTGTATGCTTTTGGGTGATTATTTTCAGAAAAAAATCATGGCAAATGAATCAGTTTCCCCTTGTAGGTTGTTTGTGTGCTCTTCTCCAGTTCCCTACAGCCAGTCATGACATCAACCAAGAGAAGGACTCAGGAGAGCAAAACATGACAATCGTTGAAATCAAGCTAGACAAACTTACTGCATAAGAGAATGTGTAGCTTGTTCTCCCAAGGCTGGGTCATGTGGGATCTCAAGCCTGTTTTGCCCAAAGCACTCTTGGTTTTCTCACATTCTGGTGCCTATGAAGTTAAATAGAAATGCAATCCTTATGTCTTTCAGTCATTTCAGCTAATTCAGGAAAATAATATTTTGCAAGCACGTTTTGATGTCAGAGAAACATGGTTTTTGTCTCTTTTAAGTCATTTAGTTGTTGTTGCAGGAAGTCACAAATTATCATACAGGACAGAATTTTATATTTTCAAAACATAATTTAAGCCATCAGAATTAACCCTAAAACTTGTTTAAGAATGTCTGCTTCTCTCACTAAAATTAGTCTTATCACAACAACTTGACTTGTTTTACAAGAAAGTAGGTGCTGGGTTATAAGTGTGGGAAGAAGGAGTAGTAACTAATCATATATATATATATATATATATATATATTAAAAATGCAGTGGGACAGGAGGTTAGGAATACTTAGGAATATTCATCTTGAGGCCTGGCATTCAGAAATATATGGTTTTGATGGGTAATTTTAGTTGTGGTTTATGTGATTATCTCATTGTTTATTTTTTAACTCTTATTTTCATTGTGCCATATTTCATCATTAAAGAATAAAAGGACCAAGAGCGTTCCCATACATTCCTTCAGCCTGATTCCATCAGCTGCCATGGTGTAGCTCATCAGTAGCCATCTGCGAGTGTGCTGGGAATTCCCCACCACCTGAGATGCTCGCTCCCAGATGTGCTCAACTCCTGCTGCCATGCCAAACACTCTTTGATATTTGAAACCTCCAATATGTAGGAAAAGTTCTGGAAAAATGATCAGCCTTTAAGAGGAACCCCCAGCATGGCACTCCTCCCTTTCCTTTTCCTCACTAAGTACACTTGGGAGAGTGTGTACTACGTCTAGCTTGGCTTCCTTAAAGTGTAAGCATTCACTGCCCACTAATGATAATGAATTCAATAATTAAGAGACATGGTGTAATTTAAATACATAAAAATGTGATAATATCACAGTATAGTCCTTTCATTATTAAACTGTGAAGTTCAGTAATGCCTTTCTATGGAAATCTCTCATTAACCCCAGGTGAGAATCTAGAAACACCTCTATTTAATCACCAAATCTTTTGAAAGGCAATGGTGTTAACCAAAATGTGTATTTTTAAAAGCTGTAGGAAATGATGTGCAATAGAATAAGTCAGGCCTTGGCACAATCTCTTATATAACCTGCATATTAACATTCAAATAACATTTTCAAATTCACACATACACTTAGCAATAAGAGAATAATTCAGACCAAATCTTTGGGGCTTACAGACTCCTGTGTGTTATTTTACTCAGGATAGGTATTAGGTCACTCTAGATCTTATGGGAGAACTCACAACCTGTTATAGTGGATAAAAGTATACCAGTGATTACAATATAGCTTAGTAAGGATTTCCTTTAGGAAACCTATAAGCAAGGATGAAAGACTCAATAACAAGCAAACTGGATGAGTAGCGGAACCACAGTCTCATTGAACGGGAGTGAGGTGAAAACTAGAGCCAAGGGGACTTCCTTGTACCCTGCATCTAACTGTTTGACACTAATGGAATACCTGCTATAGGTGCAATTTGATTTTTCTGTTAGCAACATTAAAAAAGAAACTCAGGAAAATTAGTTTTATTGTATTCCACATACAAAATATATATATGTTGTTAACAGGTGAAAATATTTTATTCAGACCCCATATTTATATTTTCAAAATGTCGTTATGGAAAAAGCTCATAACAAAGTCGATCATCTTATAACCATTTAAAGTGTGCACTTCAGCTAGGCCTTTGTGTTACTATAGCAAAATGTCTCACTGTTTTAGAGATACACAACTGCTTCAAGATCCATGGAGCGCAATGGCCTTCACACCCAGGTCTTCCGGAACCCTCACATCATGAAAGGAACACAAAGGCAAAGATCACATGTTGACTCATGGTGATGAGCAAAGGAGTAAAGGGGTGGAATGCTGTGTGAGACCTATTTGTAAAGGCCTTCATTGTGTTCATGAAGGAGGAAGCCCAGTGACCTGCTCACCCTAGTGCATTGGACATTTTTCCAGCATGAGTTTGGAGGACACATTTACACTATCTTCTGGGGATTTAAAGTGTCCAGGAGGCAGCCATCTTTGCCACTTGTCTTTATAGCTTTTTAATCTTGTTAAACTAAACTCTTAAGCCCATTAATGAACAATTCCCTAGTCTTTCTCCCTTCATACCTAACAATTACTGTCCTACTATGTCACCTATCCACATTTTACTGTTCTGTGTACTTCATTCTGTTGGAATTACACACATATACTGTGTCTACTTTATGCTATTCCTAAAAGTATATCCATGGTATGGTATATATCAGAATCTCCTTAGTTCCCCCCCACCCCCGGAAAATGTCATATTCACCCTTCAGTGGACACCTGGGCTGCTTCAGTGTCTTGGATACTGTAAGAAATAATGATATAAACACAGTTTCTTGTTCAGGTGTAACAATACCCTAAGACCCAGTTTTCAGCATATGATTCCTTTCTTAGTGATGATCATTTGAAGTATGAAGTCCATTGTTTTCTGATATTAGAGAGACACCTACGCTCTTCTAGTTACTCCTAACTTCCATTGAGGAACCAAACCTTATTTGGGCTCATTGTTTCAGAGGTTTAGTGTGTGGTTTTCTGGCCCTGCTACTATTAGGCTTATGTAAAAGCAGAAACATTTTGCTTAAACTTTAAAAAACATAAATTTATTATTGAAGATTATAGTATAGGTAAACTATTGTGGTGATCTTGATGAAAATGGCTCCTATCTTTGAAAGCTTAGTCCATAGTTAGTGCAACTATTGGGAAATGATTTGGAGATGTGGCTTTGTTGGAGTAGATGTTGTCTTACTGGCGAAGGTATGTTACTGGGGGGTGGACTTGGACATTTCAAAATCAGAGCTCCCAGAGACTAAGTCACCAACCAAAGACAACACATAGAGGGACCCATGTATGTCTCCAGCCGCATATGTAGCAGAGGATGGACTTGTCTGGCATCAATGGAACCAAAGACACTTGGTCTTGTGAAGGCTCAATGCCCCAGTGGAGGGGAATGCCAAGGCAGTGAGGTGGGAGTGGGTGGGTGGGGGAGCACCCTCATAGAAGTAGGGGGAGGAGGAATGGGATAGGGATAGGGGATCCCCAGGGGGGAAACTGGGAAAGGAGATAACATTTGAAATGTAAATAAATAAGATGTCCAATATTGCCTGTTGGAGCCAGCGCCCAGTTACCCTGGGCGCACAATCTGTGCACACCCCCACGGTCCCTAGAGGACTCTCCATGCCATCTTGGGACCACCGGTGAGTGGCGCACAACATCTGTTACAATCTAATCGCATGGGACCTGTGACAGCAGTGGGGAAACAAGATCGGCTAGACCGGAGTAGAGGTCCCTTCCGGTTAGCTCTAGCGCCTGGTTACCTTCGGCGCACAATCTGTGCACACCCCCGTGGTCCCTAGAGGACTCTACATGATCTTGGGACCACTGACCAGACAGTTCCAAGCTCCTCAAAGGAGACAACACTCCCAGGCCCTGTAACATGCCCAGGATAGTAGGACAACAGTACCCCAGGATAACAGGAGGTGGGTCACACCAGTATTCCAGGGTCTCAGTAGAACTTGACTGCCAAGAACTCAGACACACCCAGAATATCAGGTTCACAGGAGCCCACAATCAAAGGATCAAAGTGGAAGCTGGACTCAGAGGAGTCCAGAATCAACTGGGATTATAAGAAGGACAGGCTCCAATCAGTTATATTGAGGACAGTAAGCACCTGAGATAATCAGATGGCAGGAGGCAAGTATAAGAACAGAAACAATAGAAACCAGAGTTACTTGGCATCATCAGAACCAAATTCTCCCATCATGGCAAGTCCTGGATACACCATCACAAAAAGCAAGACATGGATCAAAAGTCACTTCTCATGATGATGATGGAGGACTTTAAGAAGGAATTACAGGAAAACACAGATAAACAACTAGAAGCATTTAAAGAGGAAACACAAAAATCCCTTAGAGAGTTAGAGGAAAACAATACCAAATGGGAGATGGAATTGAACAAAACCATCCAGGACCTAAAAATGGAACTAGAAACAATAAAGAAAACCCAAAATGAGATAACCCTGGAGATAGAAACCGTAGGAATGAAAGTGTCCACACTTTGATCTTCATTCTTCTTGAGTTTCATGTGTTTAGCAACT
Source organism: Mus minutoides (assembly GCA_902729485.2). Lineage (NCBI taxonomy): Eukaryota > Metazoa > Chordata > Mammalia > Rodentia > Muridae > Mus > Mus minutoides. Next base: position 228,942 of record LR749749.1, read on the forward strand.
TGTATCTTGGGTAATCAAAACAACCCTGAGATTCCACCTCACACCAGTCAGAATGGCTAAGATAAAAAATTCAGGTGACAACAGATGCTGGCGTGGATGTGGAGAAAGAGGAACACTACTCCATTGTTGGTGGGATTGCAAGCTTGTACAACCACTCTGGAAGTCATTCTGGCGGTTCCTCAGAAAAGTGGACATAGTACTACCAGAGGATCCTGCAATACCTCTCCTGGGCATATATCTAGAAGATGTTCCAACTAGTAATAAGGACACATGCTCCACTATGTTCACAGCAGCCTTATTTATAATAGCCAGAAGCTGGAAAGAACCCAGGTGTTCCTCAACAAAAGAATGGATACAGAAATTATGGTACATTTACACAATGGAGTACTACATGGCTATTAAAAACAATGAATTTATGAAACTCCTAGGCAAATGGATGGATCTAGAGGGTATCATCCTGAATGAGGTAACCCAATCACAAAAGAACTCACATAACATGTACTCACTGATAAGTGGATATTAGCCCAGAAACCTAGATTACTCAAGATACAAGTTGCTAAACACATGAAACTCAAGAAGAATGAAGATCAAAGGGTGGACACTGTGCCCCTTCCTAGAGTTAGGAACAAAGCACACATTGAAGGAGTTACAGAGATCAAGGGTGGAGCTGAAACAAAAGGATGGACCAACCAGTGACTGCTGCAGCCGGGGATCCATCCCATAATCAGCCACCAAACACAGACACTACTGCATACGCCCGCAAGATATTGCTGAAAGGACCCTGATATAGCTGTCTTGTGTGAGGCTATGCCAGTGCCTGGCAAACACAGAAGTGGATGCTCACAGTCAGTTATTAGTTAGAACACAGGGTTCCTAAGGGAGGAGCTAGAGAAAGTACCCATGGAGCTGAAGGGGTCTCCAACCCTATAGGTGGAAGAACAGTATGAACTAACTAGTACCTCCAGAGCTCATATCTCTAGCTTCATATGTAGCAGAAGATGGCCTATTTGGCCATCATTGGGAAGAGAGGCCCCTTGGTCATGCAAACTTTATATGCCCCAGTACAGGGGAACGCCAGGGCCAAGATGTGGGAGTGGGTGGGTTGGGGCGCAGGGCGGGGGATGGGGAGGGTATAGGGGACTTTCGGGATAACATTTGAAATGTAAATGAAGAAAATATCTAATAAAAATTGGGAAAAATCTAATAAAAATGTGAAAAATATATCCAATATTATTATTATTATTATTATTATTATTATTATTATTATTATTATACCAGCATATGATTTCTTAGTCTCTCTCTCTCTCTCTCTCTCTCTCTCTCTCTCTCTCTCTCTCTCAGATTGGGAGGTAAAGCTCTCAGCTACTGCTCCAGCACCATGAATGTCTGCTTCTATCCAGGATGCTCATGGATTTACCCTCTGAAACTTTACCTTAGCTCCCAATTAAATGTTTTCTCTTATAAGTTGTTTTAGTCATGCCATCTCCTCCTAGCAATAACATGGTAACTAAGATCGAAGTTGGCACAAGAGGCTGCGATAGGTCTGACCATGATGTTTGTTGGCAGAAGGTGGAATTTGACACTTTAGATTAGGAAAATGATTTAATTCTGTAAGAAAAGCATAATGGGAGATCCTGGTAGGAACAGAGAAATCAGTAGTGTTTGGTGCTTTGTAACTACGTAGGCCCAGCTCAAGAGCTATAAAAAAGACAGGGTGCTTGACTTAGAGACTGTTCTTGCAATTTTCTGTCAAAGAATGTTTCTGCTGCCCTTGTCCTAAAAATTGACTTGAGGCTAAATTAAAGATTTTTTAAATTAATGTCATTGGCAGAGAACATTTCAAGGCAGTCTAGAATTGTGTCATATGGTTGTAAGTGTTCATTTGTACACAGACCTACAATGAAAGGAGAAAACAGCACAAAAAGAAGTACAAAATGTACAGTCTGAGGAGCAAAGGACTACCAGGAAATGTACAGGTGGAGCCAAGTCCTGTGCTCAAGATGATGAGAACTTCAAAGAAAAGTCCAATCCGAAATGAAATAAAAGATGTGGTAGCCCCATAGCAAGACCCCACCCAAGATATCCCACAACCTGTGAAGGGAAGGGGCTCAAGGGATCCCTTAGGCCTATACAGCAAAAGAAAGCTCATGCAAATGTAACTCAAGAAGGCAGCCAGGTTCCAGCCCCAGGAAGCTGAAGAGCTTGGCAGCTTAAGCCATCTGGTTCTGCCTTTAGTGTCAAGAAGAATACAGAAAAGAAGTTGTGCATCTTCCTGTGGGATTTACCTTAACCTACTGAGGCCAAGTGTGTGGCAGGGTAGTCCCTACACTGTGGCCTGGAGAGGCCACTGCATGAAGCTGTGAAAGTGAAGCTTGGACTGTATGGGGGGTGGTGGTGGCAGGATGTTCGAGATGCCAGAGCCATGAGATGCCTCCCAAGAAGAGCTGGTAACAGGTTTGGAACCAGCCCAAGAGAAAAGTGTGTGCAGTCAACAAAGTTGGAAAGAGCTGTAGATCTGAAGAGTAATTTGACGTCAGACTTGGAGATACAGGATTTGGAGTTTTCTTTGTTGGCTTTAAGTCTTATTTTGGTCCATTATTTGCTCACTATGGCCCCCTTTTCTTCTTGTTTTTGAATGGTAATAAATATTCTATGCAATTGTGTATTGGAAATATTTAATCTGCTTTTTGATTTTGAGTTTACAGGAGGTTACAGTTAAGACAGAGTCTCAGAAGAAGCTTTGAAATTTTAAACAGTGTTGAAAGTGTGAAGGACTGTAGAGACTTTTGAAGTTGGACTGAATATATTTTGCATTATTATAAGACTATGGGGACCAGGAAGTATAATGTGGTAGTTTAACTGAGAATGGCCCCATGGTCTATATGCTTAGTATGCTTGAATTCTCAGTCTCCAGGTAGTGGACTTGTTTGAGAAGGACTGGGAGGTGTGGCTATACTAGAGTAAATGTGAACTCATTGGCAAAGGTGTGTCACTGGAGGTTGGGCGGTGAGCTTTGAGGTTTCAAATTTCATGACAACTCCACCCCCTTTTCTTTCTGCTGCTTATGCTTGTAGGATATAATGTTCTTAGCTACTGCTCCATTACCATTCATGTCTGCATCCAGCCTTGATCATGGACTTAAATACTCTGAAAATATAAGCAAGCCCAGAATTAAATGCTTATTTTAAAAGTTGCCTTGGTAAAGGTGTTTCTTCATACCAAGGAAACAGTAACTAAGATAACCATTATCTGCCTCTTTCCTTTTTCTAACTCTTCTCATGTATTCTAATCCCCTTGTTCTCTTTCAAACTCATTTACTCTTTTTCTTTGTTTTGTCATATATATGTGTATACACATACATACATACTCACACACATCACTCAGTTCATATAATGCTACTTGTATATATATATATATAAAAGGGCAGACCATTTGGTCTTGGATAACCAATTATAGTGTTCTTTCATGAGGAAGATATTCTTTTCCTACTCTCAGCATTTCTGAGTTCCCTGTGTTGCTTTCTCTAGGGTTATAAAGCCTTAAAAACTTTCTCCTCTTTCACATTAGCATGTCTATTGCTATTGTCTTTTTACAGGTTAAGAAGTCATACTAGTAAGACATCATGGGTCTAAATTCTGACATTTCTAGGAAGCACAATCTCATAGCAAACTCCCTGTTCTCCTGGCTTTCACAATCTATCCACCTAAGTCCTCTACAATGTTCCCTGAGCCTTAGGTGTACACATTATGTTATAGACATGCCTGTTGAGATTGGGTGCCATAGCTCTGCATTTTGATCCATTGCAGTTTTCTGTTGTGGTCCCCATATATTGAGAAGAGAAGTTTCCTTGATGATGAGTGAGGGCTACACTTCTTTGTGAGTATAAGAATGAATATGTAGAATAGTATTTCATAGTATACATGTACTACATTTTCATTACACATTCATCAATTGCTGAATTCTTAAATATGGAAATAAAAATGGATCAAAGAGAAATATCTCAAGAAATGTTCAACATTCCTAGCAACTCAAGGCAAATGGAAATGCAAATCAAAACAGCTTTAAGATTTCATCTTAGCCCTGTCAGAATGGCAAAGATCAACAAAATAACTGACAATGAATGTTGGAAAGGATTTGGGGGAAAGACAATCCTCATTCACTGTAGGTGGAAATGCAAATGGGTACAGTCTTTGGAGAAAATCGGTGTGGAGAATCCTTTAAAATCTACAGATAAATTCACCGTCTGACCACTTTAGCACTCCTTGGCATATGCCCAAAGGGTTTATGATCGTATTCTACAGATAGATGCTCAGCCATGTTCATGGCTGATCTCTGCTCAATAGAGAACAGAAACATTTTATAGAAGGGCATTTTATAGAGGAAAGCTGGTTACTTCATGGCAGTAAGAAAAGAGAAAAAAGATGAGGAGAGGAAGACAGTCATGGAATAATATACAAAATGACAACATATTCAAAATGAACCAGCCCCTCCTGTGGGACCAACTTTTATTAACCAAATATAGAAATCAATTAAAAGAATAAAAATCTAGAAGGAAACTAGAGGGGGGCATTTCATAGACAGCTATAAAAATGGAATATCTTCTTTCCAACTGTTTACTGTTAATCTGTTTGCCTTTGTATCTAATGTCTCTATTGATGGTTAGAGCATGGGATTTTACTTGTTTGCTTATCTCTGTATTTCCACTGGAATCATTAACTCATTCATGCAATCCTGTCCACAATAAAAGAACCCATTATAAATGCAGTTTTGAATTTTCTACCAGCTATGCGTTCAATTACAATCACCCACATTCTGGGAGAGCCACTGCATTGTGATGAGTCCTGCCAGGAAACCAGGCTTCTGAGAGGAACACAGGCAGGGAGATTTAAAGGCAAAACATTCATACAAATAAAATAAAATCAACCTAGAAAAAATGCCTAGAAAAAGAAAAGTTAGAAAAGATGATTTTATGATCTATAGTATATAAAACATATCTTATACTTTGAGTAACAGATAAAGTTATCCGGCTAATAAATAAAGACCTATTTCTATCACTTTGCTATTATTCTTCATATAAAATTTCTGGCTCTTCTAGATTTATGTCTTTGATTTCCTGTGGGTTGGGTTTTTTTTTGTTTAGTTGATTTCTTTGTAGCCATATTTACATTTTTATGATATCCTCTTGTGTATATTCTGTAGCTGTTTTCTTTATGGTTACTATGGGCATGAGATAAAACATCTTAACAAGACAACACTGTAATTTGTATTTATACCAGTTCAATTTCAAAAATATAAGAACTCTGATCCTTTGTAGTTCCATAAACCTTTTGGTTAAATGATGTCACAAAATCCCCTTTGTATATTGTATACTTAACATACAAACTTAACATACAAATCATTCCTGAGATGCACCAGTGGTTTAAATCATGTTAAAAAACCATATGTGGAACTCCAGATACAATAATTTCAGTTTGTCCCCTCCACTGCCAAAGTGCCACCCTCCCTCCCTCCTTCATTATTATTTCTGCTTTCACTCTTCCTCTATAGTGAGGTTACTATAAACATCCAAAAGCTCCACACACTCTCAGACACCACAAGGGACCTTGTGTTCCCTCACCTTTGCTTGACCTTCTTCTGAAGAAACACCTTTCTCACACATGCTCATTATACAACAAATATTCATTATTAATATGTCTTTCACACAGCCAAGAAATAAGTATCATCAGTGTGGAAAGGAGTAAAGCTTCTCTCTTATCTTCAGAAAGGTCAAATTGAAGCAGAGAAAGAACTTGCACATAATGTAGTTTGTTCATGTAGCCCATATGGCAGCCTAAAAAATGAAAGTTTCCCAAGATCTCTCTTCCTTTACGCTTCTTTTTGTTCTTCAGAATTTCATCTATCTATCTATCTATCTATCTATCTATCTATCTATCTATCATCTATCTATATGAAATATATATATATATGTGTTTATATGACATATAAATGATTGTATAAGTATGTATGATATATGTAATGAAATACAATCATATTCCCTCCACTTTTTCAAAAATTCCTCACATATCCCCCATATACTCACAAACTTCCAGAAGAAAGTAAAATGGAGATTTTTACAGCTGTGTTTCTTGCATTCTTAATATAAATTACTTTAATCAAAGTGAAGATGTATTTATCACATAGACTAGAAATTTGTCTTTGAGTGTCTATCACTGAACACAAAGATTTCATAATATACAGTACAGAATCATAGTAATAAGCATATTAAATAATTAATTAGCTTAATTAGTGAATATCATAAACTTACTCAATAGTAAGAAAGACTGTTGATAAACATCTTTCTGTGAATTCAGAAAAATAAATTCAATATTTACATTGACTCATATTATAATTGAATTTAGAAGTTAACAAATCCATTTCACAGGCCATGTAAAGATGAGCATGTTCCACAGGTCATCAGTTTATAAAAAGTTCTTCTGAAGAGTTATCTATATTTTCACCTACCTTTCAATTGGCTACCATTTCAAAAACCACACCTATCTCACTTTATAATTCTATGTTACTAAATATAAATTTTAATTGATATTTAATGAGCACCTGCTACAAAACATGTCCTGTGCTTGACTTTAGAGTTGCAAAGGTATCCTCCAGGAACTTGACAGGCAAGTACAGAAGCAAAATACAGTGTGAAACTACTGTACAATTAAAAAACTTATAAAGGATTAATTTACCAAATATTTATTGATTGTTATGATTAAGCTACTCACTACTCTAGAGTAATTTTAAAGCTACATGACCTCTGAAATCAGCAAAGCCACCTATGAAATCCACCTTTCAGAGCTAATGGACCACCAGTAATAGATAATGAATACTAATGATTACAAAGACATAAGAGAAAATGTACAGATTGAAAATGAACATGGATTTGGTGTTGCTAACCAGAAGGTACTGGTGGGCCTTGTAGAAATGGTAGCTTTCCTACGGGCCCAAGAGTAGATAGGGTGCCTGAGTGTTCACCTTTTCTGTACTTGTTTAGAAAATCAAGAAATCTAAACCATGTTAGAAAAATCCCAGGACAGTTGTAGGATGCATCATGGTGATTATTAATAATCTGGAGATGTTAGTTTCTCTCCAAGTAATTGAAAGAATAGAAAACCAATTATATTAAGCTTTGAAAATTAGAGTAAATTACTTTTAGACACACTCATGATTCCCAAGGATGTGAACTGAAGGATAGTGTCTTAAAAATGGGGTAGTATTCAGCACTTCTGATAGAGCAATGCCCCTACCCTGAAAGCAACTTATCTGGCTGAAGCAATAAGGCTCAGTATTCTGAACTGTTCCCTCTAAATATATCAACTTTCTTATAAGACAGTACAGATTGTGAGGAGGAGGAAAAGGAAGAGGAGGAGGAGGAGGAGAAGGAGAAGGAGAAGGAGAAGGAGAAGGAGAAGGAGAAGGAGAAGGAGAAGGAGAAGGAGAAGGAGAAGGAGAAGGAGAAGGAGAAGGAGAAGGAGAAGGAGAAGGAGAAGGAGAAGGAGAAGGAGAAGGAGGAGACAAGGATAAAACACTCTAACACTCCATTTTTCTGTCTAAAGAGGCAAATATTTCAAACAAAATTATTCTTATAATAATTTGATATGTGTAGCAAATGTGGGACAATCTCATGCATTGTAACATAGGATATATTTTAGGGTAACTATAAATTCAGAACTAACACACATATCTTTCAGATGTGAAATAGGTAACAAATGCTCTATTATATTGTGCCCTACAAACTTTAGATGACAAAGAAACTCCAGAAACAGGTTCAGAAAGTATCCAAAGACATTTATTTAATGCTTGAAAAGTTGAGTTGTTCAAACGCAATACAAAGCCATGTGCTAATAAAGGTCATTTTAAGACTGCCTTCTTAGCCGAGGTCAGAGGTCGAAGCATGATGTCAGAGGTTGAAGCATGATGTCATACTTCTCGGCTGGGGCTGTATTGCATGCACTGCTCAGTTGTTCATGCTTGTCCATGTGTGAACCTGTGTTAGTTTATGTGCACCTCATGTGTGCAGGAGTCAACAGAGGCCAGAGGAGGGCAGGAGAACGCCTGCATTCGGAGTCACCGGATTTGTAAGCAGCCGTGCAGGTGATTGGATCTGAGCCCAGGTCCTTTGCAAGAGCAGTGAGTGTTCTGAGCACTAGGCCCTCAGACCACTCCAGTGACTAGACATTTAACAAGGGGCTCAATACATTAATGATCATTCATTTAAAATTGTTCTGGTAGTGATTCCCTACATTTTCCTGACTGATCACTTTTTTTTTTCACTTGTAAAAATATACATGTTTAGGCATCTTGGCACTTTAGTTGATGTGTCTTGTTAAAATAAAAATCTGTATTGGTCAGACGTTACTTCGACAGAATACCTGTGTAGCTCTATTTAGCGTAGAAGGATTTATTTTTTTCTCACTGCTTTAGAGGATCCAGAACCTGATGCTCACCTCTGCTGATTCTAAGCCTCCGCGCAGGTAGAATATCATGGCAGAGGGAGTGTGGGGCAGAAGTTTCTCATTTCCAGACAGGCAGTGAGTAAGAGGATTCAGGAAGATATTCAGCCTCCAAGGTCACACCCCTAGTAACTCATTTCTTCCCATAAGGCACAATCTCAGTGTTTTCAGATCGTCCCAAAGCAGTGACAGCAATATTCATCCCACAAAGCTATGGAGACATTCTGCATTTTAAATTTTAAACCATTGCAATAAGTCTATAGGGCGATGCAAACTTTGTGATCTCCAGAAGATAGAGTTTAGTTTCAGATTGTAGGCAAACTTCTCCATTGTGACATCCTCCCTCTCCGATATGCTTCAAGAGACCCGACATTACTGCCTGTAGAAAGCAGCAAACAGTGAAAACAAGGAAGATGGCCTGCCTGAGTAGGCTATAAACAATCTAACGCTGCTAGTATGAAGTAATGAAAGTAGGAGTGGGGCATTGCATTTTATTTCATTAGATATAAATTTTAATATGTTACACATAAGTTAAAGTTTCTAGGTACTCGGATGTTTATGAAATTAGATTCTCCTTTTTCAAATTTGATAATGAGATGTTGTGTCAAACAAATTGATTTGGCTTTAAATTTTTTTTTCTGTAGATGTATATGGTGACTACTATAAAATATATGTTTTCAGAGTTCATTGGTCACTAATCCGAGTTTTGTCTGAAGAAGGAACTTGGCATTCATAGATCATAATGTCCTGAATGGCCTCTGTGAGAACACTCATGGTCAAAAGCGACAGCATTTTACCCTAAAATACCAATCAATCAGAGCAGTATGATATTGATCAGTATTTTAAGTTATTTTCCTATAGAATATTACCATAACTTCATGGAGAACTGTTTGACTTAATTTTCTTTGAAAACAGATTCTTTTCCTACATGATATATCCTGATTATAATCCTCCCCCCACTCCTCCCGATTCCTCCCCACCACCCCTCTTCTCTGGATCCACTCCCTTTCTGTCTCTCATTAGAAAAGATCAGGCTTCTAAGAGATAATATTAAAATATAATACAATAAAACAAAAACTATCAAATCAAAGTTGGACAGGACAAACCAACAGAAGGAAAAGGGCCTAGGAGAAGGCACAAAAATCATAGGCCTTCTTGTTGGCATTCTCAGAAATCCCATAAACATACTAAACTGGAAGCAGAGGATGTGGCAGGAGCATGTGTAGGCTCTGTGCACACTGCCTCAGTCTCTGTAGTTCCTTTGGGTTTTGCTCATGTTGGTCTACAGGGCATGGTGTACTCCATCCCCTCTGGCTGTTACACTCCTTCTTCCTTTTCCATTTGCTTCCCTGAGCTTTAGGGGAAGCAAGGATTTGATGGAAATATCCCATTCAGAGCTGAGTGTTCCAGGATCTCTCACTCTCTGCATGATGTCTGGCTGTGGGTCTCTGTATCTGTTGCCATCTATCCATCTATTGCGGGAAGCTTCTCTGATGATGGCTGAACAAGGTAGTGATCTATGAGTACAGCACTTTGAATTCAGTTGTTTACTCCATAACGCCCTTAATGTGTTCCCCATTTTGACTTGACTTTGAATTTCAAAGTAGAGCTCTTTGGCTTCAGCCCGATTCATATTCAGCTACAGTGTATTTGCTTAAGTGTACAGTGACCCATTCTATCTCTTCATGAAGTAAGCACTTCAAAGGTAGCCAACCCTCCATCCCATGTTCAACGCATGGTTGACATTAGTTAATGTGATTTCTCAAGCATCTCTTACATTCAGCACACTTAGGAATAAAATGCCTGAGAGGGTCTGGACTCTGAGAGCCAGTTCCTGGTTAGAGTCCAGTCTTATTTTTCATTTGTGGTTCAGCCTTAATGTGGTCACCGTCCATCGTCAAGTGATTTACAGTCACATGGACGGCGCACTGGCTTCTGCCTCTCATGTGCATTATAAATTCATATGCACACCTTCCAGATGCAGGGGAAACACAGAGACATTTTCATAATGGATTATTCAGACAATTTGTTGGGGAGCTCCAAAGTGAAACCAGCTTTTACATATGGCATCCATAGCGAGAATGTTATTTTATAGTAAGTCCTCAGATGAAGCAAAGATGTCCTTGACAAAGGCAAAAAAAAAAAAAAAAAAAAAAAAAAGAGCCAACAGACTATATATAGCTCAAGCTGTCAAATTTAGAGCAAACCTTTTGCCTCTGACCACATTTACTGCAGAATTCTCCTCAGTAATTGCAGGCTACTCCTGCTTTGCATGGAGACATCTGCACTGTGGCACACCCTATAATTATATGGGAAGGGATCACTCATGATTCTGTTGATAGTGTATTATAACGAAATCCTTTGGGTGGGAACAGGAAAAAAAAAAAAAACGAATTGTTTCAATCCACAGAACAAATAGTGCAACTTTTCGGGAAGTAAGACCGTCCGCAGCATAAACCATATACATGCTGTATAATGATGCTTTATACTGCCTCCTGTAGAGTCTGTGGAAGGGAGAAGAGAAAGAGGATTCCAACATACACAACATCAACTCCTCCAGCACATTTGAAAGGAGGCATATGCACCACCATCCTAGTGCAAGCCCTTCACGCCTCCAGATAATTTGTTGGTGGGAAAAATCCCTTGCAAAAGCTCCCTGGCCTGTTGTAGATTGTGTGACCTCTCCATCCTGAACCGTAAGCATCGATGCATAGTCCTAACTCTGCCTCTCACCAATACGCATCCTCTTCAAACTCCTGATGTACATTCTCTCCAAGCTCTCAGGACTCCCAACCCCTATTGGACTGGAAATAACTTCCCTCACCTTCTCTTTCATCTGGACAGCCAGCCTCCTGCAGCGTTGCATCTGCCCCAATACAGTGGATCCTCCTGTGACTGTTTCAGTTCAAACTCTTCTATTCCATGGAGAGTGACTTAAGAACTCAGTCTTGATGACTTCACCTGTAAGCTGGGTACAATGTTAGCATTTACATCATAGAGTTTTCGTGAAGCTTTAAGATGAAAATGAATGCAAGTCATAATCGCATCTGGCACATCAGTGCGGACTCAGAAATTAACAGCCTTTCTACAGCTCTCTTGTTTTTTGTTGTTGTCTCTTGTCTGGGGACACATGAGAAATCCTCACACTGAATCCTTCTCAGGGAAGGATTTGCTAGCTGCCCATGTTCGAATCACATTTAAAATTTTCATACACACGGGCTGGTCTTAATATCTAGTATCTTTGTATTTCTATCTGTTTGTATTACCTCCCTAGCTCTGAGAAAGTGAATGTTAACCTACCCCTCTTCAGTGCGATGAATAATCCTGTCCCCTACTTTATTCCTAGCTCTACAAAGTTCAAGTTTATGCTAAAGCTTAAAGTGTGAGATTACTTTAAAACAATATCTTGTCACACACGATTAGTTAAGAATCCTGAGATGAGATCTTCTGGGGCTTAGAGTGAGCCTTTAATCCGTCAACTGTTGTCTTTCTTAGGAGATGAGAGAGCAGAGATGACAGCTTAAAGATGGAGATGGAGACTATGCAACAAGCACGTCTACAGGCCAGGCAGTGCTCAAGATCTCAGGCAGCCACCAGAAGCTAGAGGGAAACGGGGTGTCTTTATATGGAGATCCTCCAGAAGGAACTGCCTCTGCCCAAATCTTTTTTTCAGATTGCTGGCCACAAGAAATGTGGGACCATGAACTTCCGCTTTGTTAGAAAAAGCAGTTTGTGGTCATTTGCTATAGCAGCCACTGAAAACAAATATGTAGACATACTTCTGTCTCACAAACCTCCCTTGAGTCCCCAGCTGGGTGGTGAACCTGTCACAGCAGCCTGGTTCTCGCTCTGAACCTTCACCGGAACTGGCTGTCTGCTCAGCACTGTTCTTAACCCCCTCTTCTGTTGTCTTGACTAGCTAAGTCCATCCCCATAGCAGTGCAGCCTTTGTAAGGATGGAAACCTAACCTTACACATTTTTACAAAGCCTAGTAATTTCAGTACTAGGGGTTGATAAACGATCATTGAGTCCTATAAATTGCTC
>LR749749.1:250881-271803 GCA_902729485.2 Mus minutoides
ATATCCATTCTTACTCTTGAGCCATGAGAAGGAAAATAATTCAATTTTGAAAGGTGTTCATTTCCTTTCTTGCAACTAGGAGTATAAAGTTGAAAAAGAAGGAGTTCAGAATCATGTAAATGCTTCCTGCCTCCTTTCCCAGTAACATTCTGCCAGCTGCTGTTGGTTTTTTGGAAAACACATAACACAAACAAGCCTCTGAAGAAGAGAAATGCTTCAGAACCGAGCAGAAGCCGCGTGCGTTCTTCTGGTAGCCATGAAAAAGCAAACCCAGCACACCTGCTCGCAGCTGGCCTCCCCTAACCGATCTCGCGGGGCCTCGCCATGTGAGGGCTCAGCCAAGTCAAACAAGGAGCAATTTTCAAGTAGCACCCAAAGAGGAGCTTGGGCAGAGTTTGCCAGCAAAACCCCAGACCCTCAAAGTCCCTGTTCTGCAGGCTTCATTTTCATTTCCTTGACCCATTTGCAGAGAGTTGTTACTGATGGCCTCCCTGTAACAGCACACGAATAATAAACAGAGGCCAGCTGACACCCCGAGACACCTGCACAACTCTCACAGTGCTGGATTGTTCACCCAGGGGGAAACATTTTTGTTAGGGGCAGATGGGTGACCATCCACTGGCTCATTACATACTCAGGCGTGCTCACAGGGGAGCATGTGTGCTTGCACACACATAAACACATAAACACACACACACACACACACACACATACACACACACATACACCCCCCCCCCAAAGTTTACCAAGGGTCTTTCTGAGGCCCGCTGGACTGCCAAGACAACTACTAGAAAAGAAACTCTGGCTGTGGGGACAGGGAGTGAAAAGGCCTCTGTGTACCTCGAGCCGTGGGTCTCAAGCACGTGGACTTGATGAAATCAATTTTGCAAAAGTGTGGTAGGAGCTGTGAGCAAGCCTTTGCACAAGGCCCTTAAAGCATTGAGCTTTTTACTCCAGTGTCGCAGGATCCAACTTCTTATTTATGCATAAATTATATATTTGCCAATGAAAATACTTTGTTGAAGGTCTGATCAAGCAGGTGCATTCAAGCAACCTGAAAAGCCTTCATTGGCATTTGAAAACTTTTCAGAACTGAGTTTCTTGGAATTGACAACAAAGATCTTTTTTTATTCCAAGAATTCAAGTTAGAAATTTTTTATCTAAATAATTCAGAAAATGTGATTTAAATTCCTACTGGATGGATGGAACTGGGTAGATTAACATTCACCTTGTTATAAAAGTAACTTATTTCAAGTATATTCATGTGCACTAATTAACATCTTTAAGAAGGCTTGCTCAATATTTGAAATGTTTGGGGCACATAGCGTTTTTATTATGCTATTCATGAAGAAGAAATAAAACAAAGCTGACCTTAGAACTGAAATTTTATAGCTGTCAGGTTCATTTAGTACACACACACATATCCCATGTATCCCATGACTGTAAAAGCAGTGTGTGGAGAAAAAGACAGAAAGACAGAGTGGAACACACACACACACACACACACACACACACACAAGAGAGGGGGAGCAGACAGAGATAGACAAAGACATACAGAAAGAGAGACAGAGACAGAAAACATTTGAACCTCAAGATACTACTAAAGGCCACATGAAATAGGGGCAGAGTTAGATTTCAAGGCTTTAATATAATGAGCACTTTACAGATACTGTGTAGTCACTATTTAGAAGGATGGGCCAGCAACCACTGTCTCAGCACACATACAAGAGCAAGATATTTTCAATGGTATATAAAGATTCTAAAAGAAAATAATGAGAAGTTAGCATATAAGGAAGATAATGATTATGGCGTAGAGATCCCAGCATTTTGAGATTTTGAAGGGAGTCTCTCCTTTCCCCTCATTAACAAAGAGTATCTTCCCGATGGCCATTAAAGTCACTCACATCGAGTTTTAGGAATAGTTCAAACCATTCTTGGACAAGACAAAACACACCAGCTGTGGCTTAAGCATCAACACAGCTGGAGGAAGCATGCAAGTAAGACCTGAGGCTGGAACACAGCCAGCATGTCTTACAGAGCCCCACCTGGACCTACTTAGCACCCGCCTCCCTAGCCCTAACCTAACACAGGCCCCTGCCCTCCTCAGGGACAGCATATGAACCAGAAAAGCACAAGGATTAGGGCATGGTTCGTGTTGGCAAGATTATTCCAGGCCTCCTCTGTTTCCTGCCTCCCCAGTGCAGGCCTTTCCCTTGATTTGCTTCCCTCTATGCTACAATAGAAAACTGAAGCTTGCGGCCAGTCATCATCTTATCCACTGATAAACTTCATTCCTTCCCTATATTGTCTTTTGGAGAAATGATTATTTTGGTGAAAGAAACCTAAAGGTTATACTGGAGACTATCATTCCTTGCATGTAAGCAGACCCATAAATATGGAAGAAGCTGGTCCAATTCTTTGTAGATATGCTAGATCTGATATGAAGAATAAAACAGTAATCCTCCCCCTGTCTCTATTCTTCGTACATGTTTCCTTAGAGACAATTGTTCTATGTGTGGCAGCTGACTTTGAATTTGGGGAGCTCCCCAGGTATATCTGCCGTGGCCCCATTGTGGTTTCATTTCTTTACAAGTGCTAATCACTATTATACTTGACCCCAAGAGCATATTTTGTGCCTAGTACTGGCTAACCACTCTGCAGAAACTGTATGGTATAAAGGAGATTTCAGGAATGCCATTGGGGCTGGTGAGAGCACCTGACTGCTCTTCTGAAGGTGATGAGTTCAAATCCCAGCAACCACATGGTGGCTTACAACCACCCGTAACAAAGATCTGACGCCCTCCTCTGGTGCGTCTGAAGTCAGCTACAGTGTACTTATGAAGAATAATAAGAAATGAACCCTTGGACCGAAGAGACCAACCGGAGCAAGCGAGGCTGTCCAGAGCGAGCGGAGCCTAACGGGGATGGCTGGAACGAGCTCGGCCAACCGGAGCAAGCGAAGCCAATCGGTGCGAGCAGGGCCAACTGGAGCGGGGCTGGCTGGAACAAGAGGAGGCCGTACGGGGGCGGCCGGGAGCGAGTGGGGCTGGCCGGACGAGCGGAGCCGGCGGGAGCAAGCGGGGTCAAGCGGAGTGAGCTGGGTTGACCGGAACAAGGAAAAAAAAAAAAGATTTCAGGAATGCATACAGAAAGGCAACATGGCCATTATCAGTTTTGTTTTTTGTTTTGAGACAGGGTCTCCTGTAGCCCAGGCTAGCCTCCAATTCACTTTGTAGCCAGGATGACCTTGAACTCCTGATCCTTATGCCTTTAATTCTTAAGTGTTAGGATTGCAGGTCTTTGCCTCCAAGCCCAGTTTATTTGCCCTTTCTAGATAAGGAAAATAGTGGGAGACTAAAGAGCCTGCCTGAAGTTGTCCAGATAAGTTAGAGAATTAGTATTGAAGCAGGCTCTGTTAGAGAATTAGTGTTGAAGCAGGCTCTGTTGTGAGAATATTTCTGGTGGAATGTGCAAAGCACAAACATGAAGGTTCACTGCACTTCTTCCATGGTTCCAAATATTTACAATATTCCTTTATATTCACCCCATGTAATGCTTATTGAAATGGCTTATTCTGACTCATTTTGTATGCATGTGGAATAGCATTGAAAGTGGCAATATAAAATACCATCATTAAGAGGACATCAAAAGGTCTCAAATATTTCTTCTCACCTAAAAGCAGTCACAGGGTAGAATCTGTCTGGTATAACTATTGTTGTTATATTTTGGAATCTATTTCTACCTTTCAAGGTCTCTTTACCAGTAAATAGTAGCTAGTTTCATCTCTCAACAATAGCTAGCTGGCCTCTGTCCCCAGCCTCGGGTAGCCACTTACATGTGTGTTCATATGATACCCTGCACATAGTGTGCACAAAATGCAGATGAGAAAAACCCTGGAGTGTGGCTGCCTGCACTCCTGGCTGACTAAGTTTAAAGAGACAGGAAGACACCGCTCAGAGAATAACTAGGGAAGGCACCGCTCAGAGAATAACTAGGTAAGCCAGAGCTTAGATCCACTAAACAGAATATCTGCCCACAATGAATACATAAAGGGCGGAGGTAGTAATAAACCTAAAAAAGACCCATCCCAAATTTATAGAACTAAAATCCATGCTTTCAAATGAAACTGTCACTAGAGGATTCCAAAGGAAAATTAGAGCCAGCAGGAGACTGTGCTAGGATCCTTGAAGAAAAGACAATGAATATTGCCAAGTGTGAAGAAAAGAAATCTGTGGAGAATGTGAACAGTCTCGATAACACTGCGTGCTTTGCCGAGAAGCAGGAGGTTGGTGGGAAGGAGAGGTTATTTGAAGACACAATGGTGATTTTTTTTTCCAAAGTTGATGAAAGATGTGATTTCAAAAGCCAAGAAACTTTGTCCACTCCCATTGAAAGTGGTCTGACCGGACTGAAGACCAGCTGTTATAAATCCAAAACGCTGCATTATATGGAATCCTCGTCGTGTCTTCATGTGGTATCGTTACAGTCACACACAGACAGAAATAAGAATTGAACTGCTGTGAGAAAATATGCTGAGCACAGGGTGCTGGAGCAGGACTTGAGGGACAATACGTGGCTAAAAGAAATGTAGAGTACGCACAGCAAGATAAAGGCAATCTTCCATTTCCAGAAGCTATGGCAACTATGGATACTTGCAGCCCTCATAACAGAGTGTCAAACTAGAGGAGGTGAAAGTTGGCATAACTGAACATAGGTTTCACAGTCATAACAAAAACCTTCAATACCCCACTCTCCATAATGGCTAGGGCTAACTGAGCAGAAGACAGAGAAACAGAATACTTGATCCACACAGTACACATTCTGAATCCCAGAAACCCACACGACCAAAACGTTCAACAACAGAACAAGCATTCTCTATAACTGCAAATGGAACATTGTCTGGCACTGGCATAAATTTAGAATCAAATGGATTTAGAAGTATTGCTCTCATAGAAAATATTCTTTCTAACCAAAGACAGAGTTAAATTAAAAATTAATAATTGTAGGAAGACTAGAAACATCCTTCCTTCTAGAAATTTAAGACATTATAGAACATGTTTTAGATTTAACTTTAATTTATTTTGATTTATGTGTGTGCTTGAGGACAGGTTTATACACAAGTGTGCAATGCCTGTGGAGGCCAGTAGAGGGCATAAGATGCACTGGAGCTGAATTTACAAGCCATTGTGAGCCACCGGCCATGGGTACCAGTGTCACCTACAAAAGCATAGCACTTTCTGATTTCTGATCCATGCCTTCACCTGTTAAAAGACACGTTCAACTACCAGTGAACCAATAGAAACATTATAAGAAGAATAAATTAAAAGTAGGCTGGAGAGAGAGATCAGTGGTTAAGAGTGTATATGGCTCTTGCAAAGAACCCATCACCCATGGCCAGTGGCACATAACTGTGCATAAGTACAGCTCCAGGAGCTGGCACACCTCTGGCCTCCTCTAGACCCAGCGCTTCTGTGCTTCTGTGCACACACCTCTATGCAAATACACATACAGATGTGTATGATCAAGATGAAACAATGCTTAAAAAAACTGTAAGAAAATACTTGGAACAAAGGAAGAATAGCATTTAGAAAGAAGGTAGGCATGAAAGGGAGCTGCACTGAGACTTCTGTTCTACAATAAACGTAAAACTAAAAGGATATTATCCAGCAGGTGCTTGTATGAAGTTGAAAGTATGCATGCAACCATGTTCATTGCCACTGCCTTTGTAATAGCTAGGAAGTGGAATCAACCTTGATGTCTGTCCATGGCTGGATAGATGATGAGAATGTGGTACACAGTGGTACACAGTGGAAGTTCTCCAGCTGGAAAGAAAAAGGAAATCTGTAGGGAAATGGTTGAAGTTAGAAAAGTGTTCACCGAGTAAGGTAACCCAGGCCCAGAAAGGCAAATGTCAGATGTCGTCTCATACACAGGTCCTAGAGTGGAACCTTTAGATGTCTGCATTTAAGTTGAAGTGAGTGTCTGCAGAGGCCAGGAAGCAAAGGAGGTCTGAGGTTGGGTCAGGCACTGAAGCTGAGACACAGTCATCTCTTATGAAAACGGAGACTGAATACTCAGGGGCAGAAAGAGTTAGACAGTGATGGGAAGGAGGAGGGGAAAGGCAGTAAGAGAAAGTGTCAATTAAACCTAAGGTACAAAAAAGACATATAGGAACCTATTTTCTTATAACATTAAAAGTATGTTAAAACACAAGAAATGAGCTTGAGCGGAGGTACACTGTACAGCCAGATAACACTGCTCTTAAAGTAGTGGGGTTTTAATACACTCTCCTTGTGAGGTTTTTGGCTTCCAGATGGTCCCCCAAACTCTAACAGTGTAGGGTCACTATACTTGATAGTGCACCAGAACAAAGCACCAAGACCTCATTAGTGAAGGCAGGACACTTTGGATGCAGGACAAGAAAAACTGAGCAACAGTGATCTAGAAGCTTCCTTGATTCCAGCTAGTGCTGCTAATATTCAGAGCAACAGTCTGTTATGAAGGCTGTTGGAAAAACGTTACCCATTGTCTCATCCAACTACTGACCCCTGTGCTACCGTACTAACCTGCCAGGTAAGAAACACCCATTGGCATAGCATAGCTATTCTGGAGCAACCAAACAACTTCATAATGGGAATTCAGGAGCACTCCACCCACTCCATTATTAGATCTGCACCCTTGACACTGTAAACTTCCCCAAAAGCTAGGGTTTATGGAGATCGCAAATCCTATTGGGCATGATATTAAACTACCTTCTAAATATGTAAATTTACATTGATAGGGTTATGAGTTACACTCATAACTGGTTAGAATAAAAGTGAGTGCAGATCTCTCAGCCCTTATGTGCATGTCTGTGTCACCCATCCCAAGGTCCAGGGCGTATTATGGGAGGGGCTTGGAAAGACTGCACAGCTAGAGAAGAGGACTGCGAAACGTTATCTTCTGGACCCAGCATGGTTATTGCAGTCATGGATACATATAAGCTGTGATCTGCCCCACCCCCCCACCTCCACCCTCATATGAAAGTAAAAGGAGACTATTTGAAAAGTCAGAGGTCCAAGGGAAAGAGGAGGGGACTGCGGTTGGATAAGGTAAGAAAGCACCCTATACAAACTGTGACAGTACAAAACCAAAAATTTTAAAGAAATTCGCAGAGTCTTTAGATAACAGTATGACAGCATAAGGCGTTGTAAAAGGAATAAGTAACCAAACCCAGAGGGATCACATGACAGATCAATAAGTGTAACAGCAGGGATAGATAAGTAATAAACAACCATGGAGATAAAGAACACTCAAATACTGACAAAAACGCATTTACAAAGTGGCAAGGTTTTGTTAACTAGAATGATTAAGGGGAAAAAATCTCTATCTAAAATAGCAAATTTGTGACATTACTACAATTTTTACAGAAATAAAAAGTGAACCACAAGAGTATACTATAAATAATTATAGGTTAACATTTTGGTAATTTAGGTAAAAGGGACTGATCTTTTTAGAAACACTGCCCAAAACTTATAAAACTGGATCATGAAGAGGTAAACACGTCTTAATAGACCCATAGCAGAGACATTGCATCATTGTTCAGAATAACTCCCAATAAGTAATGACCTGGAATCAGAAAGAGTCACTGGAGACTCCCCCAGAGTGTTGGAAGTAGTATCAACCCATCGCAAACATTTTCAAGAAGACTTTTAGGAATGGAGAACACTTCCAGAGTCACAGTACGAGGTCAGCATTGTTCTAAAACCAAAAACCGAAACCAAGCCAGGACAATATGGAAAAGGGAAACTACAAACAGATATGTAAGCACAAATACAAACATCACATTGATGAACTGAATTCCACAGCACACCAAAAGGACTGCATACTGTCTTAGTTTGTTTTCAGTTGCTGTGCTAAAAGTCTGGTCAAAGGCAGGTAGGTGTGTGTGTGTGTGTGTGTGTGTGTGTGTGTGTGTGTGTGTGTACAAGAGCAGATATTCACAGAGGCCAAAAGAGGGCATTGGATCCCCTGGAACAGCACTTACAAGGGCCTTGAATAGCCTAACATGGGTCCCAAGAACCAGTTCTCTAGAAGATCAGTGTGTATTCTTAACCACTGAGCCAGCTCTCCAGCCCCTGGAGCAGCCCCTTTATTGCTCAGTATGAGTAGCATAGTATTTCCCTGTTGCTGTTCAGCCCCTCACTCTAGGAGTCTCTAACTATGGTCCCTCTTGCTTTATGTGCTTTAGGAAGTTCTGAGAGGCAACCCATTGAGAACCGACAGACAGCACACTAACATTACATGACTATTCACCTCTTTCTTAGAGTCTCCTTTGAGCAAAATAAATGTATTTCATTTTATATTCGTGTTTATTTTATCCAGTTTTTAAACTCATCTCCCCCACAGCCTCTCTACACAGCTGTGGTATAGTTTTAGAGTGCATGATTATTCAGTATTTTCACTTTAGTATAATTTAAATACTATGCATAGGCACAATTGAGCTATAGAATCAGGAAGAGCAAAGCGTTTGCTCTCCCCTCCATGGTCATATTTCCCGCCTTTGAAGCATCTTTTCTTTCATGTTCTTTGATGTGGCTTTTTATTCCTTGCATTCTCTTTGCACACACTAATGGACTTAGGTTTCCAACTGGTCCTCAAGTCTTCTTTGTGAATGGGTAATCTCTCAGTGTCCTGTCCCTGTACATCACTGTTTTCTATCTGCCTTAGAGTCTTCCTAGGCTTCCAACAGAACTGACTATTATCTTGAGGACTTCCATAATCATCATAATCTAGCTACTATACATAATAGATTTTTAAAAATATTCTGTGTTATATTTATAATATGTTTTGAGGCCCTTGTAGATTAGATCCTACATCATTCTTTAACTTGCATCCGTAATATGCCTTCCGATTTCTAATTTGTGATAGGTGTGTAACCAGCAGTTTGGGATTGGGATGATTAATACAAAGCCATCAAGATCACTTTGGGGGCTGCTGCTTACTCCCCTAGAACATGCCCTCATGGAACAGACTGCTGCTGGTATTAACGAATGATGACATCTACTGAATGCTCCCTCTCTCCTAAGATTTTCCCTCATTTAATAGTAACCCAAGAACTACAATGTAGGTGCCATCATTAAATTCATATTACAGATGTGAAAACTAAACTACAATATGAATAGGTAGGTTCATTTTTGAGACCGCATTCCTGGAAAAAAAGTGATTATATGGATCAAAGAAATTTGATTTCCTCTGTATCATCTGCAATGGTATGGCATTGCTCTTCCAGAGAAGGTATAATTGCTCAGGCAAGAATGAGGAAAAATTTGGAAATTTGGCTCCTTGAGGACTGCTAGTATGTGTGGGCATTATCCTTCTGGGTAACAGGAAGAAAAACATTCAACTCTTTTCAGTGTATTGATTTGTACCAAAGGTCTTCTCAAAAGCAATTAGAAACAGTCAGTTAGGGAAGTCTGAAAATAATATAATCACTCTGATGAAATATGAACATCCTGAAGCAATAGAAGTTATGATCAAGCCAAAGAAGAGTAAGACTAACCATGATCTGAATTGTTACCAATTCTGGGCATAGAGGCTCACACCATCAATTCATTGTGAAATAGAGGTGAAAATGATCTACAAGTGAGTCCTAGGATGGCCAGGGCCACATAGAGACCTGTCTCAAAAACACACCAAAAAATAAAATGTTGCCAATTATCACCAGCTGGCTAGGGTTTTCTAATTCTACTCTGTTAGACATTACAGGTAAAGGTAGAGGATCCACTTTGTGGGTGGCAGGATTAAGATATTATAGCTCCAGGCCCCTTGAACTAGAGGCTCAGTACTCAAGACTGGATCCCAGGGATTTGATCGATCTAGATGCTCAGGTCTGAGGTTTGGTGCTCTGGGCCTTGAGGGACAGCAGTCCACATTGCAGAGAGTATAATCCACAGTTTCTAGTACTAGCAATCAGCAAGCCATCAGTAATTGTTTCTTCTAGGTCTTGAGTGCCAAGAACCCAGCCCTTAAGAGAGGCTACCATACAGGTCTTTAGCCTTGGGTGTTGATGTCCCCAGCTAGTAAATTTTGGCAGCTTCCTGGACCTTCCCAGTGAGTAGACATTTGTCTCTTCTCTTTGCCTTCTGATCTTCAGCTCTCTGCCTCCTCTCACCTCTGTACGGCCAGAGTCCACCCTCTCCACTATAGACCCACCCCACCATACTTCTGACTTGATGGCTCTCTGGATCACCTTAGCTACCTTATTGGCACTGTTACAAGGTTCTTAGAGAGCAAGCAAGCCTGTTTCTTGCTTTAAATGGGCCAGGTACAGAAGCTAAGATTCTAGAACCTCAAAGGCCTGGCAAGTTTGGGAAACCATGGCTCCCAGGTTTGTTGTCTATAACCTTAAACAACGATGATTAGGGACAGTAGCAGAGCAGAGAAAGAGATGAGCCAAGAGGCCTCATAGGGATGAGCTGAATGGGTGCAGAGGGCATTGGGTGGGTGGGAAATGCAATAAGAGAAGGCAGGCACAGGAAGAGCCCATGAGCAAGATAAAACAGAAACAAAAACTAAAACACTCTGAGAAGTTTGAAGGAAGAAGAACCAGGAAGTAAGGAGAGCAGAGGCCAGTCAGAGCGAAAACTGTGATGAGCCTTCTGATATTTACAGCTTGTGTAGAGGTGGGTGGGTATATCTGAGAGTGACTGGTTGGAGGAAGGGGATAAAATGATGTAATTGTATTTTAATTCCAAAAAAAGAAAAAAAAAAGTCAGTTACATATCACAGCTTCTAAGCTAAAGCCAGGGCTGATCCACAGCCCTGAGGTCCAGGATTCCACCTCCACTGTCTTCAGAGGGTTATTTGATGCTCATTTATAGATTACAGAGATAATCTTGAGGTTTAGCCCTCTTAAAGCTCACTGGCTCTGCCAGTTTAAACAGATTCTTTTTCAGGGTCTTCTTGAGGAAGGTGTACTCAGCATGGTGGGATGGTGGCAGTGGTGGTTCCCCCTGCCCCATTAGAGTATGGTTTCATCCAAACATTCAAAGTGTTTGAAAAAGCTGGAAAACCATGATAACCTTCCAGCCAGCCAGTCCCCAGAAGAGGCTGGTCAGTTGTTAGCTTCCTCATTCAAGGCTGCCCAGCACAAAGGGCATGTCTGACAGTTGTCAGTCAAAGGTCAAGTCAGCCAAGCACCTAGTAACTTAGCTTATTTTAACGCAAACTAAGCATTAAAGGGTGCTTACAATAATGACCCATCACTAACATTTGGCATTATTTAACAGTGATCAAATCCAAGGCAGGTGCCCATAGGGAATGGGGAAGTAGACATGGATATCTATACCTACACTATAGTGCCCAGATACATGGAACATGAATGTGTAGGAAATTCTTTGTGACTTTCACTGTTCTAAACTCTGTCAATCTCAAAAGGTCCTTTAATGTTCTTTCTACCACTCTTAATTTAAAAAAGAATCTATGCATTTTAACACAGGCTCTTGAGTAAGGAAAGCATCCTTTCTTTCAGAGGAGCTCATTCGGTGCTCACTAGGAGTGCTCTGCACGGAGTCCTGTCCTTCAGAGGAGCAGTGCAATAGTGAATAGCAATATTGAATAGCAATAGTGAAGAGCAATAGTGAATAAAAAGGAACTTGAGCTTCTGGCCCTCCAGTCTGTTAATGGAGAGAGACCAGCACTGCATCTAGAATCATAGAAGAAGCTTCCTCCCTCTCACCATCTGCCATTTCTTCTAATTCTGAAACTGATCATTTTGGAGAATCTTTGTTCTTGCATCTCCACACGACCCATTTCTTAGGTCTTCCTTAAAAGTGGATAGTTTTGTACTTTACTTGCTTCTCTACTGAAAGGCCCTGTACCCATCTGAACTGCTTCCTCTCTGAGACATTATCATTTCTCTTCACATACACAGAGACATACACTAATGTTTACTGAATGGACAAGTAAAAGGACAAAAGAAATCTTCCTCTTACTACTTTTCATATTTTAAAATCAGTAGGAATCAGTTATATAATTGAAGTCAAGACATAGTAATAAACCAATACTAAATAAACAATAAATTAATAATTAACAGACCATAATTTATTGATAATATTCCATGTGATATTGGGCATCTTTGTGTGTATTAAGCTAGATAGTTTTATTCCCACTTTTTAGTCACATAAGAAAAACATAAAATACATTTGGCCAAGGCCTCGAATATACTAAGTAGTCATGTTGGAGCAATGAATATTTATTAATTCATCTTTGTTTGATACAACCAGTATCAATTTTTCAATTCCATATGCATGGATAAAAAACATTTCCAACTAAGTTCTATAATTGTTGCTTTGACAGTGAGCACATTTACTGGGAACATGTCCTCACTGTAGAGTCAGAACCTAGTAGATTTATGAAAGCTTATATTGCTCCTTAATACAAGACTGTGTATAGAATATAGGAATAGCATAAATTATTATTTTGCTTTCCCTATATAATTACTTGGGTCTCTTATTCAAAGTACAGAGCAAGTTATTTTTTTCTATAACTTGTTGATTACTGAAGTAAGTTCCTTACTTTAGTAATTGGAATGAACTTTGAAAGCCTGTCATATAATTATGTTCAAGATCAGAGTAACTAATGTTTTCCTATGACATTATTTAGACTTTAAGAATCTTTAAGTTTAGGGGAAATCCCACTTAGATCTTGCCAACAAATCTGAATTTGCAAATAACATTTAGTTGTTTAGAGTTTAGGAAAAACATATGCGTGGAAAACCATGCTGTTCCTGAAATGAAGATAACATTTAATGTTAATCTGCATTTTATAAGAAAACTTTCAAATGAAAAAAATGACAGGAGATGCTGAACATTTCCTTGTTAGATATTTGTGGTGTTTATATGAGCACATAGCAGTGTGTTTACTTCAATAATTACTGGGGGGGGGGGGACCACAGGGTATTGAGTAATTCATGATTTAATTAAGAACATCAAAATCCATATATGTCATGCCTAACTTAATCACAACATAAAAATCTAAACCTTACAAATAAAGTCAGGACTTGGAAGATGGTACTTGACAACCATGCATTTACAGCGAGAGTCTCCGGGGAATAAGCCAAGGATAGTTGGAGAGCAGCCATCCTGTGAGGGTGGAAAGTCACTGGCTTTGGTCGCCAAGAGAGAATGGAAACTTTAGGAAGCAGAGCAGAAGGGGGAAGACTCCAGAGTATGTATGGTAGTTCTCAGCTGCACACTGGGAGTACTCAGCTCCCAGTGCAGAGCCAGTGCATCTGCTGCTGGCTTAAAACAAAGAACCCGAGAAACAAGCACTGTACCCTAGTATCAGGTACTTCAAAAAATGGACGGAGAGAGGGCGGGGGCGGGGATCTGGGGGGGAGAGATGAGAACATGAATACAAATCAGAGGGAAAAGCCGGAACACAAATGAGGACTGTTAGAGACCGTAGGGAAAGGGGACTGATAGAGACCGTAGGGAAAGGGGACTCAGAAATATGACAAACAGTGACCTCATCACCGAGCAGATCTGAGTCAAGGGAAATTAGAATTGTTTTAAATCTACATATCATAGAAAGCACCAGTAATATCCTCTCTCCTCAGCATGTGGCTGAAGCTGGAGCTGGGAGTCAACTTAAGAAACCCATTGCTGAGTCAGGCAGTAGGTGACTTCAGATGGAAAGGTCTCTCCATACAAGGCCCATTCTAGGAACCCAGGACAAATGCCAGAGGACGGTGCTCTGAAACCTGGTCTGAAGAACCTTTCAGACAGAAGGTAAAAAGTCCCGTCAGAAACATGGTGTTGGGCATCTGTGCTGTCGACATGTGGTAGACATTTACTCTGAGCAGCAGATAAAGGGAGGCTCACTCTCTCCCTGGAGGAGGGATCAGCAATGACATGAGCTTACAGGTGCCTAAGTCCAAGACACGCCAGTGGAACAGTTGCCAAAAGTTCTTTGCAGTACCTAGAGAGAGGAAACTGCCTAAAGTAATAAACACCCACTGCCCAACCCAAAATCTGCATCTGCGGTTGCCGGGCAAATCACACAAACATCAACATAGGAAATGAGAAACTCAGTGGCCCTCCTCCCATTAAGCTTCATCAACTTAAGTAGTAAGAGGAAGAAAAAAAAATGAAGGCAGACTCATTGTACCCAGGAGAATAACTACGTAGAGAAAAATTGTGTACCCAGTTCTCTTTCCTTTATTCTTATATTTCCCGTATTTAATACCTAATGCAGCAGACTAGCTCTGCCTGCTTTCCCCTCCCTCTCCCCTCCCTCCTTCCCTCTCCCTCTCCCTTCTTCCTTCTTCCTCTCCCTCCCCTCCCTCTCTCATTTCCCATTCTGAGACAAGCTTTTGCAGAGGCTATGAACTAGCTTGATCCTGGGAGTCTCTCTGCCTCAGCCTCCTGGATGCTGTGATTGGTCTAGGTTGTCTGTCTTCATCTTTTTTCTCTTTTCACTCCTTGGTGCTATCTTATCTCCTCCAGTTTCTTTATTCTGTGCCCCCACCCCACCCTATTTCCCTTCCTTCTTGTAATTTTCTTTTGTTGCTTTAATCACTAACCTTCCTCCAGTTATTTTCTTTCTGTTATAAACCATGACAAATAAACGCTCACCACACATTGTGTTGTCTTGTTTTCTCTACTTAAAAAACGTTAGTAAAACAGATAGTTGGTTTTTGTTTGGTTTTTTTTTTCTTTTCTCTTCTTTCTTTATTGTTTTTGTTATTTGTTTTTTGTTTTTGTTTTCTAGACAGGGTTTCTCTGTATAGCCCTGGCTGTCCTGGAACTCACTCTGTAGACCAGGCAGGCCTCGAACTCAGAACTCTGTCTGCCTCTGCCTCCCAAGTGCTTGGATTAAAGGCACAAGCCACCATTTTGTCTGGCCAGGTAGTTGTTTTTAATTGGTTACTGGGCATAGGAATCAGTTGTGGTTGCTTCTTCCGTCAGTGCTGAGGATCCTCTCTGATGTCCTGAGAGCAAGAACTGATAGGATTAGTTACTGAACTATACCCCACTCCAGTAATGAGGAGCTACACCCTAACCTACTGAAATGTGGTCTTATCTTGAAGGTGAGTTTTGGCAATCCATAAGATGTGCAATTCCGAATGATGAAATACAAGAAACATGAATAATCAAGTTAATAATCAACAGTAACAGTTTAAAAATGCAGTGAATAACCAAGAATTAAAAGAAAATTATAGAAATATTCAATAAAATCAAAGAGGAGAAGACACCAAATAAATTTTTGAATCAATTTAAAAAGAATACAACTAAATAGCTGAATATATAAAATCAATGCAGAATATTAAGGGTAAATTCAATAAAGAAAAATATTGACCAAAAGGGAAAAGAAAATATGGCAATGAAGAGGACAGTAAGTCTAGTACTCTTGATGAAAAACATCGCCAGTCAAGTAGGAGGTAGAATCAAAGCTTGAAGTCAGGGTAGATAAACCAGATAACAGTGACTGGGTGATAAAAATAGAGTTAGAATGTGCAATGTCGATAAGGAAACACTAGAAAAGTAAAGCAGTCTAAATTAAAGACAGAATAGATATAAAATATATAATAGCAAGAAAATTTGTCAAACTTAAAGGAAGAGTGATCATACAATAAAAGATACATGATTCTTCAGAATATCAAATGGATAAGACCAGCAAAGGGTTATACTACACTGCACATTGTAATAAACTTAAAAATACTAACTGCAAGAGAGAAACACTAAGTGGCATATAAAGGCAAAACTATCAGAATACCAGCAGATTTCTCATTAGGAACTCTGAAAGATAAGAAGGCATGGGAGTTATTCAACATTTGAAAGACAATTAAGTACCAAAATAGGATTACTATATCCTTTACAACTTAAGGAGAATTGAAAACTTTCCATGTTAAACACAAATGAAAGGAATGAATGACCAGTAAGCTGCACAAGAAGATACTCAAAGGAATTCCACCCCAGGGAGATCATAGAAGGAACAATCTATCTACAACAAGCATAAACAAAAGAGGATTTGATACATACCAAACATGCAAAAAACAGAACTCCAAGCACTGATATATCTTATAATATAATCGTCTTAATTCTCTCATCCAAATTCTAGACTAGTAGAGAAGATTAAAAAGATGTGAACCATCTGTGTACTGCCTGCAAGAAGTGCACCCCACTGGGAAAGACATGTGTTAAAAATATGACATCATTTTAAGCAAATTTAAATAAAAATAAGCATATATATTTATATCAATGTCTAACAAAATAATCTTCAAAACAAATTAGTAGAAGAAATTTTAAAAATCACTTCATGTGGATTAAGGAAGGTGACAGAATACGCCAAGAGTGTGTAACAGTTCTAAACATGAATGAATGGAACATTGGCATACTAATTATACAAAACAAACACAACGGGCAGAAATGGATTTCAAGATATAATAATGGGCTATTTCAGTAACCTATGCTTACCAATCCAAAGGTTATTCAACAAAGAAACATCAGAGTGAAGTGACTATCAGATAAGTAGATTAAATACTCTACCAATGAAGAATGAACTTTCTTCAGCAGTGATATAAATTTCTCTAAAATAGAGCACAGTTTAGCGCACAAATCAAGAATTTACAAATAAAAAGTTGAAGTTACTTTTTGTATTATATTTGATCACAATTAGAGATCAAATTAAAATTTAAAAGACCAAGAGATTTCAGGTATTTCAAGTATGATGTACTTAGAAAACCAGAGCATGCCACACCCAAAATCAACAGATGGAAATAAACAATAAAGATCAAGGCAGAAATTGTGATGAAGTGGGTAAAGGCGATAATACACAGAAGCAATGAGTCAGAATGCAAGTTCTTAAACAGGTTTGACAATTGCTTAGTGAAATTAATGGGGGGGGTAAGAAATTTAATTTATGTAATTATACACGAAGTGTAAGAAATCACAACAGATACCAATGAAATTCAGGGGATTATTAAGGCAGACTTTGAAGATGTTATTCAAATACATGGGAAAATCTAAATGGTGTACATGCATTTTGATAAAGACATTGTGCTGTCAGTTTGCATGATTAAGGGGAGGGGGAGTTCAGGGTAGGGCAGGGAGGATGCTAGCATGAACTTTGAAATGTGGTACTTTTGTAGTACTTCATGGTATTTGTAATACTGAAGGAGGCTGGAGTCCAGCTTGAGCTTTGGTATGCTAATAGGCACCACAGCCTCAGTAGCCTTTTGCCTCTTCTGACAGTGACTCCTTCTGGTAGAGGAGCATGCCTAACAAGTTCCTGAGGAATGCTGGCCTTTATCAAACACCAGAAATTTCCCTAGAGTCTCCTATAAATAGTTGCTCTCCGTGAGACTTAGTCACCTCATTTATAAGGGAACAGAATTTCTGGGACACTGAACGTTTGTTTGTCTTCTATAGTCTGCCTTATGGAGCTTGGGGAAACAGGGTACCCTTTGGACCTAATACATATGACCTATAAAAATTACGCCAATAGGATATAAACAATGAACAAAGAGGTTACATCTATAGTAAAATGTTTCCCAACTGAGAAAGCTCAGTCCCACAATTCTACTAAACCTTTACTGGATCTTGTCGATGAACACCGATGTAAAAATTCTCACTAAAACATTTGCAAACTGAATTGGTAATACATTAAAAGATAATTCACGAGGACTAAGCTGGCTTCCGTTGTAGGGAATATTAAAAAAATGGACCCACCAACTCTCAGCTGGGCCAGGCTCCGAACTCTCTAGGGCTAGCCTTCACGGCGGGTACGCTGTCTCTTGCTTGCCAACTCTCTGCCCCTTGAGGCCACAGGGTTCCTGCCGGGCCATCATCTCTCAGACACCCCCTGTCTCCCCCAATTCCTCTCTCTTCTACTCAATCCCCATACAACCCACGATCAGCCATCTCAATACCTAATTACCAGGAAGAAAAATGACTCTTAAAGCTTAATTAACCAATCAGATTTATATAACAATAAAATTACAATTTACAAGATGCCAATACAATAATTTCAGAACCAATTGATAATGATAATATTTCTAACCTTGTAAAAATCTTATCTACTTATGGCTGTTTGGAACCATGCTGGATCAGGATCTTCTTCCTGTCCCTCTGCCTCCATTCTGGCTTCTCCTCCTCCCTGTACTGCAACCTCTCTATCTCCTCAACTCTCATCTCCGCTTCCCTTTTCCTGTCCAGTCACAGGCCTCCCACTGCCCGAATGTGATTGGACAGGGAAAAAATCCTGCAACCAGCTCAATTCAAGGAATATGTGGATAGCTCATTATATGCATATCAATGAACATAATATATCATATATAAACAAGGGCATAAACCAAAAAAAAAATCTCTCTAGGTGGAGAAAGGCTTCTGACAGGGTCTAACAGGCCTTGAAGATGAAATGATGAAGAAACTGGAAACACAGTTCAAAGCAGTAAAGGCTGTTTATGGCAAACTACAAGTGTTTATAGTTACATTACACTTAATAAGGAAATTATTGAAATTATCTCACCAAAAATAAGAATGAGAAAAAAGATGCCCAGTGTCTTGAGTCTTTTTCCATATATGGTGTAAGATCTTAGTTTACTCAGTTAAAATGAGAAAAAGAAATTAAAGATATACAAATAGGAAGGGAAGATGTCACATTATTCTTATTTTTAAGGTGATATCCTACACATAAAGCAGCTCTGAAATACCCATCAATGAGTTCTTTGGTCTGGATAAGGTGGGAATCAAACATCAGTGTCTACCTCAGCCAGCTTTCCTGTGAACCCAGGGTGAGCAGCGGGAAACTGGCTCTCAGTGAGACTTACCCACCTCATTTATAAGGGAAGAGGACTTTGGGGACATTGAATGTTTGTTTGTTTTTTGTTTTGTTTTGTTTTTTTCTAAAAACATCCTGGGCAAAACCAATTGTCCTGAGGATATTCTAGTTTGATGTTTCCCAATAATTCTGGAATAACTTGTGTGCTTAATAAAGATTAAATTAAAATAAGATCATCTTAATCCCCTCCTCTTTCCTTTGCTCTTAAGTCTGGAAAGATCTTTAGCCAACTCAAAAACCTTATATATCATGCTAGTAAAAAAAAAAAAAAATCAAAAGAATCTCTGAGAGTGAGCATCAGATAAAAAGAGCCAGCCTTCTTCCCAAAGTCTCGAAAATCCAAAGCAGGCTAGCTATGGCTTAAGGACCATAGGCAAATAAAGCAATGTGACCCAAGGATGTAAAAATACTTCGCTTTGTCTGTCCATGCAAAATGCTTTTGTTCTTCACTACAATAATTAAATCAAAGTAGCCCTGTATCATGAAGGCCAAATACTTCTGTACTTTCAAGGAGGTCAGTTGGAAATAGCAAAATCACGAGTCCATTCTCCCTCGGTGATCTGCCTACCAGTTTACTCACATCTGCCAAAATGATGGACAGTTTGACAGAGGTAGCAAAGGAATTAGGATGACACTTGAACAGACTAGAGTAATAAATATCATCCAGTTCATGTTTTCACTATGGCACACTAAATATCAAATATATGTGTGTTTCACAAAAACAATTCTTTTTAGTAACATTGGCAAAGCCAAGAGACTCATTGTCAGACATTTTCAATGTTAAGCTACTAAATTTAATAAGCCTACGCAATAGGGTTTTCATAAAAATATCTCATTTACAACTCACAACAGCCCTGTATAGTGGACAAGGTGACTTTTGTGTCAAGTTCTAGAGGAAGACTGTGGCTTCTTTCTGAGACTTGTCACTTCTTACGAGTTTTCTAGGGCCTCTAAAGTCTCAGCACAGAGAGTAAAGGGATGCTGTGGCTGTGGTATCCTCATGAGATTCAAAGCTGGGGTGTCTGCTACAAAGAGGACAGTTGATATAGAATGCCAATGGGCAAATCATAAACTATTTGTTTTTTAGGGAATTTTGTCAAAGTTTAATTGAAGATAGCCACAAAGAGTGACCCAGGTTTTTACACGCATTTTACCTTCTTGTTTCTTTCTTTCTTTGCCACAGTCCTTACCAGGCGGTTATGTAAGGAAGAAATTGCTAGCATCTCTGTTACAGAGAAGACATCACAGTGGTAGCTGAGATGAAGGCTTGAAGTGGGGATTGCTAGCAAAGGCTTGAAGGACAGGGAAGCTAATCTAAGCTTTCTAGCACTGGGGAGTTTCTGTTAGGTTATGCTTGAACCATTAAACCTCAGATCATCAACCTCAGCCTGCAGCACTGGACAGATGACAGCAAGCAGTACCTCTCATCAATGTTCATAGGGTAATCCTACATGCAGGCTTAGAAATAGGGATTTGTGAAGATATGCTTAAAGTTATGTACCTCAAAATCTAAAGGTTGTCCTGGAGTACCTGGGTCAGATCAGTGTAATGGTAAGAGTAGTAGAAGAGGAAACCTTTTTCTGGTTGTTATCAAAATAGGGAAATTAAGAAAGGCCAGACAGTAGATCTGCTGCTGGCTCTAAAAGTAATGGAAAACGCCCCGCCATCTCTCCTCTGAACCCAGCGGTCGCACCTAGGGCCTGCCCTGTGCTTCGCATACCCAAGGACTTTAAGATCTCATCAGGGTTACGCGTGAGTGGACTTCAGTGGAGGTTTGGGGAGCAGTGGGCCAACAGTTGCCTGCAAGGGCAGGATCTGAGAATTCCGCCCCACCGGAGGCTGGGCCTGACCCAGCCCGAGCTCCACCCACCCCGCCATCTCTCCTCTGAACCCAGCGATCGCACCTAGGGCCTGCCCTGTGCTTCGCATACCCCAGGACTTTAAGATCGCATCGGGGTTACGCGTGAGTGGAGTTCAGCGGAGGTTTGGGGAGCAGTGGGCCTGCAGTTGCCCACAGAACAGTGGGTCCTTTCTGGTCTGCACCATCGCCAGGTCCCCTCAGGAAGAGATGGCAGGAGGCAAATTTAAGAACAGAAG
>LR749749.1:274099-297494 GCA_902729485.2 Mus minutoides
CCATCAGTGGGAAGAGAGGCCCCTTGGTTATGCAGACTTTATATGCCCCAATACAGGGGAACGCAGGGGCCAAGGGGTGGGAGTGGGTGGGTAGGGGAGCAGGGCCGGGAGGGGGGAGGATATAGGGAACTAGCTGGATAACACTTGAAATGTAAATGAAGAAAATATCTAATAAAAGTAGTAAAAAAAAAAAAAAGGAATGGAAAACATCCATGAGTAGAAGCATGTGAGCAACCTATAGAAATTAGACAAGAAATAAAAGGGGGGTCCCTCAAGAAGCCATTCAGTCATAACACTTTGATTTTAATGTAGTAAGATCCGTGCCGAGTTACTGACTTACACAATCATAGAGGGAAAAAATCATATTATTGTTAATCATATTATTTGCAATTTCATGTCAATTCATTAAACTCAAGCAGAAGAAAATTCAGTGAGAAATTTAAGTTACTTGCATATATTTTGGAGTTACTCCCATATTCATTGTAGCCAAGTATCATATAAGTTGAATAGCATATTAACTATGCATAAAAGCCAATGTGAAATTAGGATGTTGGGCTTAGTACCAAGTGCTAAGTCAATTTCAGAATTATAATAGATAAGCTTTAAAAAGGAAAAAAAAATATGAGAAAGTGCTGTCACAGTCATATGAGGACATCATACACAACGCTCCTTCTGGCTGTCTAAATGTCATTCACAAAAAAAGATTGTATTTTGACTCACTGAAAAGGGAAGACTATTGTATTTCAAAAGGAGCCAGAGCGGGTATGTGTACTTTCAAATGTAAGAAATTGTCTTCATGGTTCTGATTGCTGCCATTCTCCAAAAGAAATCCAAGTGCTAACCGTGTACATGTTTCTAAGTTCCTGTCGCCATTCCTACAAGGACACTATGACTCTGAGCCTCTTGGTAGAATTACCTGCACAAAGGCTTTACATGGTGTCAATCGCAGACTGAAACTCCTAGAAGACTATCTCACTCTACCTGTTCTCAAGATCTCTGAAATCCTTCTTTGAAGAGACTGCAAATCTCTACTTCATCCAAGAACTGATGACAAGGGACAATAGGCTTCCTGTTCCAAGTCAGCACCAATACAAAGTCCCATGAAAGAATGTTGTGCTTCTCAGGATGCTCCTGTGTAGCAGGCTCAACTTTGATAGAGGAGCAAACTTTGGGTCACCGTCCTCGTCAGTTGATCTCTGGGGTGGGCTGAAGCAACCTGTTTTACAAGGCAATACTAACCCCTGGTAATTTAAATTCAGGGGACTACCCAGTAAAATGAAGAAATGAGAGGAGGAGGGAGATAAAGGGAGGGAAGGTGGATGGAGAAGCTTGGACATTAAAACTGCCTTCATGACAAATGTCGTTTGGTTATGTTTTTCAACTAACCAAAGCAAAGTACACACGTTAGAATTCCCCCAGTGTCATGGTCCCCTCACAAATTGAAGTACAATTCTCTATTGTTTTAGGCAGGTAAATTTCTCAGGAGTTAGAAAAAAAAAACAGAAACCAAAACAACAACAACAAAACTTTCCTCATTTCCCAACTCCCTTTGACTCTGTCACAGTTGAAAGGCTTCTTCAGGTGAAACACTCAGTAGTGTGCTGTTTCCTGTACTAAAGTTTCAGCATCATGGAGAAAGGTTGGATATTGAACCAGTATCTGCATGCCTGGAACCCCACAAATCCATTCACTGAGCAAGTATTTCCAGAGAAGCTGGTGTACACCAGGCACTATTGAGTAAGTTGAAAATAAAGTAAAGAATAAAGTAAAATTCTGAATTTTATGGGCCTACAATCAAAGGAGGGAGAAAGAAAAATGTCAAAGCTAAGAAAGTAAGCACCAGACAAATGGATCTGTGACAGAAACCAACACATGGCAAAGTGACAGCTCCTAGACCATATTTGTTATTTTCGTTAGAATGACGTGATGGATCAACCTTGAAAAACTTTCCAAAAGACTGTGTTTTGTCTGAGGAAATACCACACAAATGGGCACACCAAATCAGGCAATGGTTGTCCATGCCTGCATTCCTAGCACTTAGAGGCTAAGTCTGGATCGTGCATTTGAAGCAAGGCTGAACTACATAATGGCTCCTAGTCTGAGGTACACATGGAAACTATCTTAAAGAGCAAACAAGCAAATAAAATATAAAGAACACAGCAGTAGAGATCTTTTCATCAATGGAACCTAGAATAGAGAGGGGTTGAGAGATGACAGAGTAGCATAGTATGCAAATCGAGCTTGAAGGCTAAGGTGGAGGCAGTGCTTGCTAGCAGTTGGATGGATGTGGGGTGTGATGAGCAATATTGAATCAAGCCTTCTGGCTCTGGGAATGAACAGTTAGGTGCAGGAGTGCCTCTTAGAGAGGAAGAGTTTGACCAAGGTGGTAAAATAGTGTCATGAGAGAAACACCATGTATAAACAACATGGAAGAAAAAGAGCTGACTCTCAAATCCACGAATCTGGCTTAGTGGATTGAACAAGACACAGAAAATGGAAAGACCCAAGCCTTGGGAACTCTAACCATTATAAATTATAAAGGATAGGTGCCACAGACTAATCCCTTCTGGGTCTCCTATCTGTGCAGAACAGGTTTCTGATTGTGGGTGGGCAAAGGAGTTGGTGAGAAGGAGGGTGACAAACAGACAAACAGACGAAACACAAGGGAGTGTGGATCTGAATGTAATTTGTCAAATCGAGCATCAAGGCTGGAGCTGCCAGAGATACTCTGCAAGGATTTAAGATCATGCCATCCCATGCCATGAAGATTACCTATGCCAAGAAATAGCATGTGGGATTCCAGTTTTAAAGGACTTGGTATTATTTATATGGTTTTTTAAAATCATGTTTTAGTCAAGTCATTTTAAATGGTTGGAAGTGAAGGTGAAGTTTGCAGTAGACAGTCACCTAATTTTTTTTTTTTAGTTTGGCTAACTATAAAACATGAAGCCTTAACATTGTATAATAAACTTATCTGTTAAAAAAGAAAAGAACTTAAATGTCATGTTGGTGGGTTTTTCCTTTGATTAGTACATAATGTCCTTTGCTATCTCTTTTGATTTGTATGAGTTTGAATTGAATATAGTTGCATATTAAAATAGCTATATCAGCTTTAAAAAAAGTAGAAGAAAATAGGAAAGTTAGGTGACACAACCGGCAAGGTACAATGAGGTTACTGGATTCTTACATAAAACAGAGGAATGCAAACACGAAGGACTGGCAGGAACCAGCTGGGATAGAATTCAATGTTAACTGGGATCAAAAGCAGCCCCACCTAAGGTCAGTTCAACCTTAGAAGCCAGGGGCAAGGGCTTTGTGCCCTTGCCATAGTTCCTATTCTAGTCTATTGTATAGTCCACCTTCCTCTTAGGCCATTGTAAATACCTGTGTTTGAGTGTAACTCAGCTATCTATAGTTCTAAGTGTCTACTCTGGTTCCTCCTTAGATCACAAACTTCCTTCTTCCTAGATAATGGTAAATTCCTGTGTAGGACAGTGACTTAGCTATCCATGCCCAGGGTCAGCTCAAGGACTGACTAGGACTGGTAAAGAATCTAACTTAGCTATATATCAAATAGAGGCTCTTATAATAAAGCAACATTAAGGGAAAGGACACAGATCTGTTTACCAACTAAAGCAATGACATTGGAGCATTCGTTATACAGGGTGCCACGATTCCAGGAGACTAAATTTCCATGAACTTTTCACCGCGGGACAGCGCCCAGGTTTTGGGGTCCTGTCACACTTGTCACTACTGGAGTGGATGTAGCAGTTCCCCTTTTTTTTTTGTTTTTGTTTTTGTTTTTGTTTGTTTTTGTTTTTTGACAAAGTTCCAGAATGTCTCACCTTGTCGTAGCTACAAATCTCAGAACTCTAAAGATGACTGGAAACACAATGATTACTAATAAAATAATGCCAATAATAATAGCAAGCAAGATTATATATTGAACCCAATCCAAAGGATTCAATGCACTTAGGTTATTCTTTAAATCTCTGGCCAATTCATCAATGTTCCAAGTATCCAAAAGGCTTCTGCTAATATCTGAGATTTCTGCTTTTAACTGGTCCATGTCATGTGAAATATCAGCATCTCTCCATACTCCCTGCAAATGAGCCTTAGTCTTTCCCCAGTCAATGGTTGCATTATAAGGTAATGGCGTGACACAGATATATTGAAATGAAGCATGACATTTAGTAGCTAACCTTACCTTAATATTTGCAATATCCTGTCCCATCACTAACACTTCTTCTTCTAGAGCATTAGCCTTTGCCTCCAATTTTTATCTATAATATGCAGCTCTGACAAAAGCTTCAGGAATATTCCTATGCATATCATTGAGACAATGAGAGGTATGTAACTGCTGAACTAAAGCTGTGGTAGATACTGCAAAAGAAGTTAAAATTGCAATTAAAGCAGTAATTCCTAAAATTCAGAGCCATAACAAATCTCTTTGGTCTAATAAGTTATTTTAACATTTTCAAAGTTTGCAATCCTGAATTCTCAAACCAAGGATTATTTCCCAAGTCTTACAGGCAGCAAAACATAAGCAAGTCTCTTTAAAAATATCATAACATCAGATCCCTTATCTAAGTTAGGAACTACACAGTTAGTTAATTGACAAGAATTACAATTAATATGAAAAGACTTGCCAAGATTGGTGATCTTAACTATCAAAATTTTCTAACAATATAGCATACTGGTAAGAAACACAAGCTTTCAACAGCTTTATGGGAGTTGGCCTAAATGGCCAAAAACAATGTCTCTGACAAAAGCATCTTGTCCATTCTCTGTACCAGTCCCTCTGCTTCACAAGTCAGCCTCTTTTAGTTGTTTTTATTTTAAGTTGGCACCAGGTCGGTTCTCCTTGCTGTAGTCTGTGTTGGAGATAGGAAGAGTTTTTGTTTCTTGTTTTGTTTTTTTTTCATTCTGCTTGCAAGTGTCTGCTCTCCCCGATTCCTCCTTCTCTGTACACTCAATACAGCTTTCCTGTCACCATTGTCAGGGCACTCAGGAACTCACAGGTCAGCCTGTCATAGGAATCATTCTGGAAGCTAGCATGCTCCTGCAGCATTCTGTGGAAAAAACAGAAACATTCCCCCTCTTCCCCACATTAAGTACCTGAATAGGATCATGCCATATGCCAATAAATGGATTCTTTCACTTTACTTAGGCATAGGAGAAGCCAATAAGGAGGAGGTAAATAAAGTATAGTGCCCCCATGGGGACCTGCAAGGACACTAATACACATAAGTGACATGTTTCTCAGAGGGGTAGGGCTAACAGGTGTACCACAGACCATTGGATTTGAATCAAATAAAAGCTGAGACTTGATTATCATGATGACTTTTAAAGGAGGAATAAATGTTGTTAGAACTATTAGCAGAGTGGTCAAAAAAGGATTGGGTTTTATGGGTAAAGAAATGTATTTTGCTGTTAAGAGAAAACCACATCTGGGACCATAACTTACTGTTTTTTCATTCAAGTGGAAGCTGTTACAGAATATCATGTACCAATAGAAAATACCTCATAGAAGAAATAACTATAATTCAAGAGAAAAGAATGACAAAATGTGGCCAAGTACAAAAAAACAACAGAGTAAAAAATAACTTAAAATGCCTACATATTTCAGCCTAATACAGTATGGAAGGAAGAACATAAGACTAGGTGGGGTAGACAGGTAGATGATGATTGATGATGGTCATGATGATGATGATGTTTAATTATTTGCTTTATATCCTAATCACAGCTTCCCATCTCTCTTCTTATTCCAGTCCCTTCCTCTCACCTCACCTCCCTGCAATCACTCATGGGTATCACCCAGCCTTGGCATATCTGTTGCAGTATATATATATATATATATATATATATATATATATATATATATATATATATATATATATATATATAATTATATATATAATTATATATATATAATTAATGATATTCTGACTATGAATGATACTCTGCTATACTTGCAGACAGGAGCCTGTGTGTGTGTGTGTGTGTGTGTGTGTGTGTGTGTGTGTGTGTGTGCATCTGTGCATCTGTGCATCTTCTTCCCTTGAGGCTAGATGAGTCATTACAGTTAGGAGAATGGGGGTGTGGTGGTGCACACCTTTAATCCAGCACTCGGGAGGCAGAGGCAGGCAGATTTTTGAGTTCGAGGCCAGCCTGGTCTACAAAGTGAGTTCCAGGACAGCCAGGGCTATAAGAGAAACCCTGTCTAAAAAAACAAACAAACAAACAAAAAAACAAAAAAAAGGAGAATGGGATGCAAAGGAAGGCACAGAGTCAGAGACACCTCCCACCATTAGGCATCTTACATGAGCTGTACAACTGTTACATAGGTGCAGAGGGCCTAAGTGAGTCCCATTAGGGTTCCCTGGTTGGCGGTCTAGTCTCTGTGGGCCCCTTTGGAACCAGATGAGTTGATTATGTAAATTTTCTTATGCTGTCCTTGACCCGCTCTGGCTTCTTCAATCCTCGCTCCTCCTTTCCCACAGGATTCTCCTGGTCCTTATGTTTGACTGAGCATCTGTTTCCATCAGTTGCTGGGTGAAGTCTCTCTAATGACAGTTATGCTAGGCTCCTGTCTGCAAGTATAGCACAGTATCATTCATAGTCAGAATATCATTAATAGTGTCATTGGTTGGCCATGCCCTCAGTTCTGCTCCACCTTCACCCCAGCACATCTTGTAGGCAGGACAAACTGTGGGTTGGAGGGTTCGTGGCTGGGTTGCTGTCCTAACTTCTCTATCGGAAGTCTTGTCTGGTTACAGGAGATGCCCATTTTGGGCTCCATATCCCCCATTGCTAGGAGTCTTAGCTAGGGTCACCCTCATAGATTCCTTGAAGCTGCCATTACCCTAGGTTTCTACCTTGTCCCAGAGATGTCCCCTCCCCATTCCAGTTGTCTCTCCCAGTACTCTCCCTGATATCCTACTATTTCCTGATTCTTCCTGTTCCCATCCACTCACCCAGCCCCTTCCTCCATACACCCCTGATGTTCATTCTATTTCCCCTTCCCAGTGAGATTGCAGTGTTCCTCCTTGAGCCCACCTTGTTACTTAGCTTCTTTGGGCCTATGGATTGCAGCATGCTTATCCTTCATCTTATGCCCAGTATCCACTTATAAGTGAGTACATGCCATGTATGTTTTTCTGGGTATGGGTTACCCCACTTAGGATGATCTTTTCTAATTCCATCCATTTGCCTGCAATTTTCATGATGCCATTGTTTTTAATGGCTGAGTAATAGTCTATTCTGTAAGTGCACCACATTTTCTTTATCTGTTCTTTGGTTGAGGGAAATCTAGGTTGTTTCTGTTTCTGACTATTACAAATAAAGCTGCTATGAACAGAGTTGAGCAGGTTACTTTGTGGAATGGTGGAGCATCTTTTGGGTATATGCTCAGGAGTGGTAGAACTTGTAGAACTATTCCCAGCTTTCTACAAAACCACCAAGTTGATTTTCAAAGTGGTTGCACAAGTTTGCAATCCCACCAGAAATGGAGGAGGGTTCCCTTGCTTCACATCCTCACCAGTATGAGATATCTTTTGAATATTTTTTTTTGTACTAGCCATTCTGATGAATGTAAGATGGAGTCTCAGAGTTGTTTTGATTTGCATTTCCCTGATGACTAAGGTGTTGAACATTTCTTTAAGTGCTTCTTGGCCATTAAAGATTCCTCTGCGAGAATTCTCTGTTTAGATCGGTAATCCATTTTTGAATTGGTTTATTTGTTTTGTCGATGTTTAATTTCTTGAGTTCTTTATATAGTTTTGGCTATTAGACCTCCATAAGATGTAGGGTGGGTGAAGAGCTTTCCCATTCTGTAGGCTGCCGTTTTGTCCTTTTAACAATGTCCTTTGCCTTACAGAAACTTTTCAGTTCCATGAGGTCCCATTTATTAATTGTTGATCTCAGTGCCTGAGCTATTTGTGTTCTGTTCAGGATATTGTCTCCTTTGCAAGTACACTCAAGGCTATCTCCCACTTTCTGTTCTATTAGATTTAGTGTGTCTAGTTTTATGTTGAGGTCATTGATCCACTTGGACTTGAGTTTTGTGCACAGTGATAGCTATAGGTCTATTTGTATTCTTCTACATGCATCATCCACTTAGACCAGTACTATTTGTTGAAGATGCTTTCTTTTTTATTGCATAGTTTTATCTTGTCAAAAGTCAAGTGTCCATAGTTATATGGGTCTACTTCTGGGTCTTCAATTCAATACCATTGATCAACCTGTCTGTTTTTTTATGCTAATACCATACAGGTTTTATTACTATTGCTCTGTAATATAACTTAAGATCAGAGATGGTGACAATTAGATTTTATAGGGGGGAAATGAGGTGATTCTAATTTAACTTCTATTTCATCAAGAAAATAAAGATCTTAAGAAACTGCATTGCAGAAAATTTGATGAGAGAAAATGTAACACAAAATTCAAGATGTAAGAGAGGATAAGTGTATTATAGCTAATTATTATAAATGGTTATGGAGTCCACTTGAGTTTATGATCATTGAGCTTCAGGAAAAGCAATTATAATAATTTTCTAGCCAAATTTATCTTAATTATTTTGCACAGAAACAGAATAAAGGAAAAGTCGGGTTGAAATGATGCTGGAAATTTTTCAGCAAGTATTCAAGATTGCTCAATGGATTTGAAACACCCTGCAAATGAAAAATGTTGCTGCACTATGGCATCT
Source organism: Mus minutoides (assembly GCA_902729485.2). NCBI lineage: Eukaryota > Metazoa > Chordata > Mammalia > Rodentia > Muridae > Mus > Mus minutoides. The sequence continues at coordinate 282,807 of LR749749.1, forward strand.
ACACTGAACAAGAGGATAGAGTACATAGAATGATTCATGGTAAAACATATGGTCGATGAATTATTAGCCTCAAGGTGTTGAAAGGATTCTTGGTTTGGAGTTTCTAGGGTTTGCTAACTAAAAATCAAGGGGATGGAAGGCATAATGTGGCATGATTAAAGGCAAGATTTTGGAATTGCATGCTTTACAGAAGAGTAGGAACTCATAAAAGGCAGAAAGTTGTCCTGTTGAAAAGCATTTATCTTATACTCATATCCATATGTGTGCATACCGTCCATCTGCCAATCCTTGTAATGATATTTGATTTTTTTAATTCTTTCTTTACTTTTTGCAATAATGCAAGATCTACTTCTTATTTGTTGTTTTCTTGATTGTATTTTTACTCCTAGCCATTGAATTCTTATATTCCTGTTGGGTGTGTATGGTGTACATGCATGTGTATATGTCTGTTGCATTTGTGTGATGCATGTGTGTGCAGAAACATGCACATGAGTGTTTGTGTGCCCTTGTCAACTGCCCCCTACTTTATATATTGAGGCAGGATGCATATTTGAACCAAAAGTTGACCAATTTAGCCAATCATGGCTAGCTGGCTTGCCCATGGAAACTCTGCACCTGCCTCTTGAACCCTGGGCTTATGAGGGTCTACCTCACTTTCCTGAAATTTATACGGGCTCTGAGGATCTGAACTCATTGTGTCAATCTTGTACACAAAGCACTTTACTCACTGAACCATGTCCCCAGCCCTATAAACATTTATTCTTCAAGGCAAAACTTTAAATGATCAAAAATATTTCATTGGTATTGAACTTAGAAAGTCAATCTTAATTTTAGAGTAGCTTTTGTTTAGCAATGTCATATCTTTAGCTTTTGAGATAATAGACAAGTCTTTTATGAAAATACTTGGAGAAATCTTAGTGAAAAGCATAGTGGGCATGAAGGCTGTATGTACAACAGCTAATGATTCTTACTTGAGGAAGTAAAGTTTATTTTCACATAGGTGTGTTGGGTTGGATCAACACACTGACTCCACTGGAAGATTTTTAGTTTATATTTTGGGGCTTAAAAGTAAATCTCAATTTATATGTAACTTCAAACATGTCATTTTTTTCTCCTTAACACTCGGAGTCTATATAAACAAAACCTGCATGTGTTTTTGCATGTTATTTTCATTCATTCAAACCTTCAGACCATTTTGAATTCTAATGAAGAGTACAAGTGATCTTAAATCATTCCTTTCCTAATAGGCACTGCAAAAGGCATGAGCTTAAGGGCTTACTCCAACAATTTTGAATATAGACATAGCTTAGAAACCAGAAGGAAAAGCTAACATCAGTGATTTCCCTTAGAAAGCAAATCTTCAATTACCACAAATGGACAAGTGAACTATATGTGATACTCTGAGAGAATCACACTCATGGAATGGCCATGAAGCTGTAGCCTCTCCCCTCTGCAGCACTGCCCAACAGCATTCCCGCCAAGAGAGGATGAGGTCACCTTCCCTGCCTCTGAAATCAGAGCAGACTGAGAGTCACTTTGGCCAACTGGATGGTCTTTTTGAGCCTGTTTGCAAGACGGAAGACAAAGAACTATTTCTAACAGCCTGAAATGTGTGTGGGTAATGCGACTGTAACTTATCCATCCAAGTGCATCAAAGGACATGGAATTAAAAACCAATTATCAACACAGAAATTTCATACAGCAATCTTTTTTGAAGTAATTTATTCTAACATTCCTTTTGAAATGTTTAAAAACAGTGCCGATCCCCAAAGAATTATGACCCTATCATCAAAATCATTTTTTCTGAAATTGCGCGCGCGCACACACACACACACACACACACACACACACACACACACACACACACACACACACTACCTTCAATTAATAATCCATTAGAACATTCCTCAGTTAAAAAAAAAAACTGTAGATGAACACCCCTCCATTCCCCTCTGAGAGGCAGTATGGTCTCCCAGGGGCAGCACAGACACTCAGTTCTGAAATCCTGCTTGAGTGTCAGCCCTGCAGCTTGCTGCTAAGTATGCTCAGGGCTGTGTTCCATTTCTGTGACTCTGGCTCCCCTGGCCTCACACACATTCCCGTTTCACTGTATTGAGTTCATATCTCCTCATTAGTAATTGGCAGGAGAAACCAGGCAACACATGTCCCAGGCTTATAACAAGTTTATGAGATTGTATTTTAATCCACTTCTGGGAAAAGAAAAGCGGCCAAAGATCTAAATGATACATTAACAGACTAAATTTTACTTTAATTCATCTTTTTCCAATATACCAAAGGCCAGGAGGGCCTAAGTATTCATTCCAGAAATCATTTCATTTAACACCTGTTTGCTTTTGAGGTCACAGACTGTCCCACTGACCTCAGATTTCACAATCCTCTGTGCCTCAAGCCCCACTTCTATATCAGCAATAAACATACACTGATACTTCTCAATTGCTTTCTTACAGTGGATGTATCCTGCTTTTTATTAGTGGTTAATTAAAAGCCTGTTTTCTCTGACTAGGTGGCCAGCAAGTACAGGCTGGTGTGCAGTGTCAAATGTGTCATTTAACCCACATCCATGGTGGCTTCTGCCGTATCTGATTCTACAAAGAATTAAGGGTTCTGATGAAAATGTACATTTTGGAACTTTTAAAGTAAATGTAACATGATTTAAAAGAACCTTTAGCTATATAAATTATAGCATTCACATATCTTTTGGGAAATTAACTGGAGTTTTACAAAAGGTATTAAAGCGAAAAATCCATTTATTTATTTATTTATTTATTTATTTATGATTTCATTTATATGAAAAATGCAGAAAAAGCAATTGATAGTCAGCAAGTGGATCCAGGACTTCCTGAGGCTGCTGGGATGGGGGTGTTTGTGAGTTGTCCCTTAGGCTCTCCTTGGTGTCATGTCCTGAGGCTGCTGGGATGGGGGTGTTTGTGAGTTGTCCCTTAGGCTCTCCTTGGTGTCATGGAAACCACCAGAAGCTGGGCTATAGTTCACAACTTTGTGAATTTATTGAAAAATCATTGAGTTATATATTTGCAATTTGGGAAGACTTTGATGTTGTATAAAATGTACCCTCAATAGCACTGGAATAAAAGTGGAAAGTAATGTTACCAGAGGAACCTAAACAATTATTCTTACATGATACAGGACTCCAGGGTAGCAAAGCTGTCAGTTACTGATCTTCTGTGATGTTGCCTTCCCTCCTGGTGCCCACTCCCAGAGTTCTTCACCCCATGTCCCTTCTCCTTTGTTTCTGAGAGGGTGCCCCCCCCCAAGGCATCTGCCCTCCCTGAGGCTTCAAGTCTCTACAGGATTAGGCACATCCTCTCCCACTGAAGCCAGACAAGGCAGTCCCCTGCTCCCTATGTACTGGTGGCCTCAGATCAGCCTGTGCATGCTCTTTGGTTGGTGGCTTAGTGTCTTGGAGCTCCCAGGATCCAGGTTCATTGACATTTGTTCCTCTTGTGGGGTTGCCATCCCTCCATGTTAAAATCCTTGGAGAGATCAGGAATTCAAGGCACATATCCAAACATAATAAAAGTAATATACAGCAAACCAGGCATATTTATATTTATATTTCAAAATGTCTTCAATTTTTTTCTCAAGAAGGACTAAATTTAGCAAAAGAAACAAAGGAAATCTAGGCAAGGAAATCTGGTATGATGAGTCTATTTCTTTACCCCTAAGAAGCTGATTAATACAATCTCTACACAGTAGCAAAATAAAATAAAATAAAATGTAAAAATTTTTAAAAGCATCATAAAAAGAAGAAACAGTTTGATTAGAAAAGAAGAAAAGCAAGGTGTAAGACTTAGTGTTACTGCTGGATAGGCATTGGTAAGTACTTCTAAGGCAGGTGCAAATGTATTCTATTAAAAAGGAAACTAATTATTTATGAGTGTAACTTACCAGAGTCTTCGATTATGTAGGAAACCAATTTCTAAAAAGTGCAACTAAGTTACTAAAGTTGTACAGCGAGTAGATGGCAGAGCCAACATCTAAGATCATGGACATCACACGAAGCCAACCCTTGTCTAACCAACTGTAGGTGTTTTATTATGTCAGCACATTTGTAGGCACTTGCTATCATCACAGTGGGCTTAGCACTCACATTCCTAACTTTTTTTCCCCTTGTACAGTTTTTATTGATCGTTTAGGATTAACAAGCAAATGAGTGAGCTTCATTACAGCATATCCACACACATTTTGCCCTTAGTGAGCCTTTTCCCTTCTCTGCTCTCCTTCCTCACCCAGCTCCTGCTGACCACTCTCCTTCCCAATAGGTCTCTTCTGAAGTCTTGTCACAAGCATTCTGTCCCATTCTTCTCCTCTCCTTGGGGACTTTTCCCCCTCCCTTTCCACCTCCGCTGCCCACACCCAAATTATAGAGTTTTTAGAGAATTATATAAGGTAAGTAGAAGAAAGCATCTTTGGCCTCTTACAGAGAGCAAGTAGTATTTGTAGTTAGAGTCTTATTATTTCTCAGATTTATCATGGGGCAAAATATGAGTTGTGAGCTTTTTGGCTCTTACAGATTCAAGGTTGTGACTCAGATGCCTGGTGGGCCCGAGCTGGCTTGAGGGTTGTGCTCTCTTCTGTGGGTCTTTGCATTCTAAGTAGAACCTCATTTTCTTACCAGTGTAATTTAGATGTTAGGTTTTTTTATTTGGCCTAGAAATATCATTTGCTTTCACCATAAAGATGGGTAATATATGTATCCTGTCTTCTATTGTCAAAATATTTCTCAGTGGGAGAAACACACACACACACACACACACACACACACACACACACACGGGGGTGGGTAGACAGAGAGGGAGAGAGGAAGAGAGGAAGAGAAAGACAGAGACAGAGATTCTTTTCCTGGTGTAGAGTTCCATTCTGAAAACAGAAGGCTTCGTTAGAACAGTGGAACATCCTTCTCCTCTTCCACTTCCCCGGGCTGACACTCCCTCCTTCTCCTCTTCCACTTCCCCGGGCTGACACTCCCTCGGGGTGTGCTGCTGATGAGACAGGCCCAGAGCCTCGAGGAGTGCTAATGACTCAGAAGCAGTTGTTGCTCATGGCCTAGTTTAAGGAGCAGCAGCCACTCAAGTTATTGGTGGAGTAGCACCAGAGCCTCTAGAAGCCTCTTCGGATGAGTGTCCATTCGAAATTTATGATGAAGAAACTGAAAGTAAATGGCATTAATCATAACTCTGTCCTGATCTATCGTGAGACTATGTGGAGGAACTTGAAGGACTAAGGGTTGAAACAATGTCAACTTACTAGACAGGAATAGCGAGTGCGAGTGCTAGTTCAGCCTGATTCATCCTGATCTTCTATGGGGTGTGAGGTTAGTTTGTCAGACACTTTCTCTCTTTTTGTAGCGAGAAGGAGCTTCACAGTCCTCAGCATAGTGTCTGCAGCACCCAGCAGACAAACAAACAAAACAGACAAGCATTAGAACCAATGAGGAGAAGAAAATCCTTCCAATTCTGTAGCTTTATTCTTTTGGAAAGTCTGATATCTAAAGTCAACTATGTTAGCTCATGGCCTCAAAGTCCCAACAAGTGACTGAAGAGGAAAAGTCAGTCTCCTGGGTTTATCCAAGCAGAGAGCTTTGCTACAGAGTCCTACTACTTGGTGTAACTTTGTAAGCAAATATAGTTTTTCTGGTTACACCACAATATTTTACTGTTTTTTTTAAATCAGCTTTGCCTTAAAACTTGAACAGAATGCCTATGGATTTGAAGGGTGAAGGTTACAATCCAGCCATCTGGACTAGCAAATCTGTGCTTTAAGCCTGTGGACCACAGAGCCTCTTCACTCCTTGGGTTGTCACCTGCTTCTTCCCGTGGCTTGGTTCCATCCTCCAAGTCCTTCATTTGAAGCCTTCCAGCCTTTGCTCATGACCTGAATTAACCTTCACTGTACACCATCACACGGCTGCTCATCTTTAGCTTGGCTGGGTCTGTCCTTCGCCGGTAATCCTCTGTGTTCCATGTCCACTGTCTAGATGTCTCTCATCAACAAAGCATAGGTTCTGAATACCTGGACTTGAACATTCCCATCGTTCACTCCATCCTCTTACTGTTGGGAACCATGAATGTGTAGAAAGTGGTCAATAGACTTTGTGCAGAGATGAATGTGAACAAGAGAATGCAACTTAAATCTGCAAGTTTAATATACATATTTTGACTTTGTAAATTAAAGTTTGACTGTCATGGTACTAAGAATCTATTTATATATCTCTAATAGCAGATATGTAGAAGCTCTTTGGAGAAAGAAGGAGTGAGGTGGAAGGACATTTTTGCCATTTGATAGCTGGGAGACCCAGAGAGGCTCAGCCTCTGTATGTGTCTCAGTTTTCTATTATATAGTTTCATTTTCATACCCAAATGACCATAAAGAAGATGAGGTTGATAAGAAAGTAAATAACATGAAATATTTATAACACTTAAAACAAGCTTTTCTTAGGAATATTGGCTTGAATCATTTATAACAAGATGCAAAATTACTGTAAATGTACCATCTACACATAATGTTTTGTGTTCCTTCAGCTCATGTGGGGGGAAAATAACAGTACCTACCTGAGAGAATCATGGGTGCAATATACACCATCACTGGAAATAGACCTTGGCATGTGCAGTGATTCATAGCCACAGCTTCTCAAAGTACTCAAGTAACCTTTTCCATTCTTTTTGTTACCAGACGGTGATCTTCATTCGTGACAGAAATTCTCATGGGCAGGAAGTGTCAGGATATATCGATTATGCCCACAGACTAAAATCTGAAGATTTTGAAGTCTACTTTAATGGGAAAAGAAGACTTCTTCCAAGGACCATGGACATGAGGTAAATCATACACAGTTCTTGCACTTCAGTGAAAATGATATAGAATTATCATGTATTGGACATTGAGACCAGAATCATAATGCATAAAGGGTAAGAGTGTGAGGCTGGCGATGGATAACTGTCAGTGCAGTGAATCATCTGGGAACTACAGATCATAACCACAGGGAGATACCATCTTGCTCTAGAAAAACCGGGAATGGCAGGAAAGCAAACAAGAAAATGTTGACCCCAAGGTGTTTATCCAGAAGTAATAGAATCCATAGAAAGAGGAACCTGTGTGCAGCCAAGTTTACAGTAACACTATTCACAACAATTGCCAAATGGTGGAAATAACTGGAAATAACCTGTGTGTCCTTCAATGGATTTAAAAAATGTACTTATAAATACATTAGAGTACTATTCAGTCGTAAAAATTACAAGATACTGCCATGGTATTCCTCATATGGTATACAAACAAGTTGATCTCATACATATTGAGAATCAAGAGTTGCTTACTGTAGGCTCTGGAGGGTCTGGAAGAGCTGAGAAAACATTGATCCATAGGTGGTAAGCTATGATTAGAGACACATAAAATATCTATGTGCTACTTCCTGTACAATGGGGTAACAATTGATAAAGTAACAGGATGCATCTTTCAGGGCACTAGTCGAAAGGATTTTACTCATCCTCATCTTAGATGTACTCAAGAAGACAGTTAGAACTAACTGGCTTTACATATTACACATGCACCCACAGGCTGCATATATAGCAGCATGCAGCTGTCGTACATTCTGAACTAGAAGTCAGAGGACCCCTGGAGGTAGTTAGGCAAGCCAGAGAGTCCAGGAAATAAGTGACTTCCAGGTTTATCAAGTAAACCTGGTGGAAAGCACTTAGGGAACACACATGACATCAACCTCTGGCCTTTGTAGCAGACTCATGAACATGTGCATGCCCACCCCTACACAAAACATGCATGCACATGAACACACACACACACACACATTCACAGATTGTATACAGCTACAGCTACTTTGCTTCTCAAAGCAAAGCTTCGTGTACTGAGAACTTGATGTGGCCCACCATATTATATACCTACAGGGTAGGGATATCCTGACTGGTAGAAGGGACAGGTGTGGTAACAGGTAGAACTTGAGACAGATATTCCCTGTCCTGATATCCTGTGCTAACTTGCAAACCATTACTCCTTATGCTTTCCTTGTCATTATCATGGTGGCTGACCAGATTTGACATCTTTATTGGCTGTTCAAAATCTCTTGCTTTTAAATATCTAATTAAGATCTCCCCAGCTCCCACTTTATCAACAGATTATATTTTTATTTATGTTTTATAAGAAGTCACGTAAACTTAGTTGTCTGGGCCTGGTCTAGCTAGATAATCATTTTTTTTTTGTACTGTACAATGTGTTATGTTTTTTTTTTTAATTAACTTTAGTCATTTTTTTACAGTCCAATGGTTATCCCCTTCCTGGTCCGTCCTCTGACAGTTCCTCATCCCATTCCCCCGCCCCAACAACCCCATCTCCAAGATGATGTCCCCACCCCCTCCAACCCCACCCCACCTAACTAGTCTCTGGAGCCTCAAGTCTCTCAAGAGACTTCTCTCACTGAGACAAAACTAGGCAGTCCTCTGCTGTATAAGTTGGGGGCCGCACATCAGTTAGTGTATGCTGCCTGCTGGGTGGCTCAGTGTCCGAAAGATCTTGGGGGTCCAGGTTAGTTGAGACTGCTGGTCTTCCTATGGGGGTCACCCTCCTCCTCAGCTTCTAGCCTTTCCCTAGTTGAACCACAGAGGTCTCCGACTTCAGTCCAGTGGTTCTGTGTAAGTATTTGTATCAGCTGCTTGTTAAGCCTCTCAGAAGGCAGACATGCTAAGCTCCAGTCATGCATGTCCTTTTGGGTCTGAGTAATCCCACTCAGGATAAAATTTTCTAGTTCCATCCATCTGCCTGCAAAACTCATGATATATTTTTAAATTGTATTGTTTCTGAAAGAGAAGGTTTTATTATGTACAGTAGCCAAAATTTGAATATTCTTCTAGAAACCCAGGACTCATCATATTATCTACTCTTTCCCATCCCAATCACCATCATTATTAAATCTGTTCTACCACATTCATACAGGATTGGCTGTTTACCCAATGGCAAAGGTGCTGCCAACCTGAGTGACTCTCTCAGAAGAGCTATCAGGTTCTCTGGAAGTTTACATTTGTGACTGTCCCAAAGTCATATTTATTGGTCCTGCCATGAAATCCTCTGATCCAGCCACATGGGGTTGCTTTAGTTTCAGCTTCTGGGCTCTCTCAGACCATGGCACACCATCATGGTTAACAAGGACAGAAAGGTGTAAGATAATTAGGGAAATGATCAAAATCAGCACTCTGCTAAGCGATTTTATATCTATCATTTCATTTACTCTTTGCCACAAGCTTACATGTTAGAAGCTTCTTTTGCAATTTAACATAAGAGACTTAGAGTTATTACAGCATTAGCTGGCATACACAAAGTTATATAGAGACCTTCACACACAGCTAAAAGTACAAAGCTAGATAATAAACTGCTGCTTTGCTCTATTTAGATTTGGTCTTGTGAGGATGTCATTTTCCCCATTGCTTTGTTGGGTTCTAGGCTTCTTTTGCAGATGTCTGTCTCACTTAACAAAGCCCAATTTGAGGTTGCTTTTCAAAACCTTAAGCAATCCTACTGTCCACAGTTAAGACAAGAGAATTCCGGCCTTCCTGTACCCACCCTTGCCACTTCCTCTTCTCATTGAGCTTGGCAGAAAACAACCCTTTGTACTTAACCAGAAGTTCATTTTCGGTCCTTGAGAGTAAAAATTACTGTGCGCCACATCTTGGTGTGTGGAAGAGAGCCGAACAGAACTAGAAGTGGCCTGTAATTATGGCTTCAGCCAAAAAGTCATCAGGGGAAAATTGGCCGTGACTTGCTGAACCTAGTTATGTCCCAGAATACTTTTAGAATCTATTCATATCCTCTGAACTATGCTTCACATCTTTGTTTTTTCCTTTTCTTTTTTTGTAATACCTACTTGGACTTCTTTCACAGATAAATTGATTTCCAAATACTTAGCTCTCTTTGCCATCTTTTTATTCAAAGTTGAACACTTAGCATTTTCTCTCTTGTAAACTCAAGAATAGAGAAGAGATGACCTGTCTGTCTATAAAACACTGCACCAGAAGAATCAATCCTGCTGACTCTGAAATGGGACATCTTTCCACATCATACAGGGCCAACATCATCTGGGTTCATCATTTAGAAACAAAGTCAAATTTGAGCACTCATATGCCTCTGTCTCTCCATTCATATATAAGCTCACACATGCAAATACATTTACACATAGGCTCAACACACACACACACACACACACACACACACACACACACACACACATTTTTTCAAGACAGGGCTTCTCTGTATCACAAGCCTTGGCTATCCTGGACTCACTGTGCAGATCAGACTAGCCTCAAATTCACAGATATCTACCTCCCAAGTGATATGATTAAAAGCATGTACCACCACTCTAGGCTAAATTTTATGTTTTTATTATAGACAATTCACATTCTTTTTTTGTTGTTTGTTTGTTTGTTTGTTTGTTTGTTTGTTTTTCGAGACAGGGTTTCTCTGTATAGCCCCGGCTGTCCTGAAACTCACTTTGTAGACCAGGCTGGCCTCGAACTCAGAAATCTGCCTGCCTCTGCCTCCCGAGTGCTGGGATTAAAGGCATGCGCCACTAAAGTTTTCTTTTGTTTTCAAAATTCCAAACAAGGCTTATATATCCAATAACAAGTTGGTTTGCGTGAATATAAACTCTACATCTTATCACCAGCTAAAATATATAATCAACAGAGTTCAGTTCGCATACAGTTCACACAATAATTAACAAAACTCTCAGTATTTCTCTCTTGTTGCATGTGTATACACATCTCCACCCTCCCCGGAGTTTAGCTACTAAGAACACTTCATGGGTTCTAAATAGCCCCGCGACCTCACAACCCTTTACTCAAAGCACCAGGCCTCACAGTCCGTGCCAACAAACACAAGGAAAGTGAGGTTTCTTTTCCATGACTGCCCATTTCCTGAATGGCCTGCCTGCCTGTGCGGTTCCATGTCCCTGTGCCCATCCTTTCCCTTCTCATCAGTCATGACACTTTGCTGTGAGCAACAGAGCACAGGGACAACTATGACACTAAAGGCTTCAGGGCGACACATAGTGGTGTTTTGTCTTTAGAGATTCAAATGGCCACAAGATAAACTAAAAGTCACAGTGAGAACTCACTAAGTAGACAGTAGTCATGCAGACAAAGGAAGTCCTTCCATAGGAGATAGAACATAGACTCTCTGCACATGCCTCTACATGACCACATCTACTCCTACATACATCTCTACGTGACTGCATCTACTCTACTCTTGCACATGGCACTACATTTACACATGAAGACCTGAATACATGTACACATTCACTTCTTCACATGTCTATATGTAAACATCCATTCCTGCATACATTTCTACATGTGCACATCCAAACCTGCACATGTCTCTGCATGTCCTTTCACTATGTACTTATTTATTATGAACATTTTAGCACAATCATGCCTTTATTTCTTTTCTATACATGTCCTGTGTACAGCAATTGGCATACACAAGCATTTAGCTTTCTTTCAGTGCTGGTATAGAAATGAATCTTCCTCGTGTTATCAAGTTTCTATTTGGTTTCAGTTTGTTATATAAATGGAAGATAGCAGCAACTGAAGACAAAGGAACTGTGTCTACATGAACTTCTGCAGTCCAATGGCCAAATTACTTTCAAAGTTAAATGAGTTCCATCTCTACTAATTTATAAAATTGGATGATACAACACACAGTCAGTTCCTTTGAAAAGATATGGTTTTGTTTTCATGAATTACAAAATAGTTGTCACATGAAAATTTCATTTCAAAATCTGAATAATAACTTCTGAAACCAAATTTCCCTTAAGGATTTTGTTTTAGGGAAAAAAAGCAGCCTGTAGACTATTTTATATTTTACTTCCCTCTACTTCTAGGAATAAAAGCACTAGACCTCTAAACAGACCTAAGTAATTCCATTCAAGCACACAGCTATTAGTTTGGGTCCATGAGCCAACTGGAGGATAATGAACAAAATCCCAGCTCTGGAGTAGCTGCTTCTGCTTCTTTCTAGAGTCCAAACCTTGCTAAAGATTCTCGTGCCCAATCCCAAGAATATTGGACCATAGTAGTTACATCTAGCTGTAGCTCTCCTGAGTATTGTTGACCAGAAATGATTAAGATAAGTCTTTGGTTGCATTCCCCAAACACTCTTAAACTTTTAAAGATGCAACAGAAAGTGGTTTGGTTGGTAAAATGGATGTTAAAATCCAATCCTGGCATTTTTTAAGGTCAGAATTTTAAACTTCTTTTGATATGCACTTGTATTTGCTTTTACTTTCCTATAATCATACGTTGAGAGTGTGAAACTGGACAACTCTAAAGCAATGTCACTATGATTCCTGAGCAAACCTTACATTGGTAACACGTGAATCCACTGCTGTGCCATGATTTGATGATAGGGGATGAATGGCTTTTTATGGCTTTTTATGAGTCTTCTTACCCATAACAATCCAACTTTTCCTTTCTCATCTTCCATCTTTAAATAAAGAAGGCAAAAAGCAAGTTCAAACAATGGAAAGGTAAATCATTTTGGATGCTGAAATACTTTACTACTAGTCCCTGATCTCAAATTGACTTTAATCCACCCATGGGGAAGTCTTCAACGTGTTTGGGGATCTTGCTAAAGCACATGACTCTGATGCTGTCAAGAAAGTTCAGAAAATTACAAAAAAAAAAAGGAAAGAAATGGGAAAGTACAATGATAAGGAAAATGAAGATGAGATTCTGTTCAAAGAAGGAGAGGAAAGATGGGAGGTGAGTAAGTTCTATAAAATACCTCAAAATTAATTAAATGAGTCAGATGACACAACAGGAAGGCATAGTTATGGTTCCTCCAAAACCAAGGTAATAATATCAAATACCTTTGAAAAATTCATAATTCAGCTAAGTATATTCATCTGGAAGAGTGCAACAGATAGCAGTCACCTTACCTCAGTAAAGACAATTCCACTGTTAGTTAGATTCTAGCACTGAGCAGAATGTCTAATCCTCTAATTTACCCTAGAACAGGAAAGAAAGACCATGGTATATTTTGGATGTCTGGCTCCTGCCTTCCTTGAAGCTGACTTCGTGTTGCTTCACACTGTATCCTGAGCAACTTGTGGGATGCATTGTCCTGAGCAACAAGGAAGGGAAACAAGATGAGGAAAGAACCCTCTCTTGCCAACACAGCTCTCCAACACAGAAACTGTATGAGAAGAGGTTTTCCTCCAGAAGGGGAGGAAGGGTGCAAAAGGAACCATATACTCTGGTCCCTTCTTGGGGGCCAGTTTCTGTTCAGCCACATGGTATCCTAAATAGCCAAAGAAACTTGTAAAAATATACAGAAAAAGAGGCATGCATCCTCTTATAGCTAGCTCTGTGGCACACTGTGACCTCTTCCAGTGTGCAGGTTAAAAACTGCAGAAAGAACTGAAAGACTCCCCCAAGAGGAACTGCAGGAAGTTAAGGAAGCTTTCTTCCAATCTCACAATGCTCCCTAACAGAATGGTGATACACAGCCGCAGATTAACTACTGCTGGGGCAGGGTGTATGTCCAAGTCAAGACACCTCCATAATACTTAGAGAAGATCACTGTTTCTTCACATGTGAAGGCAATCACACAATCATACAGAGAACATTAAGAATCAAGGAAATATGATACAATTGACTGAAGAGCAAATTTCTAAGAGGCACCCTGACAGAGGAAGTTAGGATGACAGCGAAATCAAAATAATTGAAGATGCCTGGTGAGTTATAAAATCACAGACAAGGCAAAATCATACTATATATTAATGAATGAGAATTCAAAAATATATATAGAAATGATATTTTTTAAAGTTCAAACTAACATTTTGAAGCTGAAAAAACAAAATAATTGAAATGAGGCTTTTCTCTGGAGGGCTCAACAGTAGATTTTGTCAAAGCAGCAAAACAAACCACAAAACTTGAGAAAAATGAAGAAAAAAATTTCAGTGACAGGAACAATAAGAACGAGACAAAGATAAAAATGATAAAAGAGAAAGAGAACTCCCCTGTGCACAGAGGCCACAGAGTGAGGAGCATGCTTAATACCTACTTACAGGGATGGAGAGAGAGATGGGTTGTTCATTACAAGCGTTAGTTACTCTTGCAGAGGATTTGAGCTTGGTTCCTAGCACCCAGATGGGTAGCTCCCAACCCCTATAACTCCAGATTCAGGAGATTCTGTGACCTCTTCCAGTGTGTCAGGCACCTGAACACATGAGAATATGCACACAGACACACATAAATAAATATTAAAATTTTTATTAGATATTTTCTTTTTTATCAATTAGTTTTTATTAGATATTTTCTTAATTTACATTTCAAATGTTATCCTGAAAGTTCCCCCCTCCCCGCGCCCTGTTCCCCTGCCCACCCACTCCCACTTCTTGGTCCTGGCGTTCCCCTGTATTGGGGTATATAAAGATTGCAATACCAAGGGGCCTTTCCACCCAATGATGGCCGACTAGGCCATCTTCTGCTACATGTAGAGCTAGAGACACATGTTCTGGGGGTTCTGGTTAGTTTATATTGTTGTTCCTCTTCTAGGGTTGCAGACCCCTTCAGCTCCTAGGGTTCTATCCCTAGCTTCTCCATTGTGGGCTCTGTGTTCCATCATATAGATGACTGTGAGCATCCATTACTG
>LR749749.1:297594-346034 GCA_902729485.2 Mus minutoides
AATAGTGTCTGAGTTTAATGACTGATTATGGGATGGATCCCCCCTGGTGGGGTAGTCTCTGTATGGTCCATCCTTTCGTCTTAGCTCTAAACTTTGTCTCTGTAACTCCTTTCATGGGTATTTTGTTTCCTATTCACAGGAGGAATGAAGTATCCACGCGCTGGTCTTCCTTCTTGATTTTCTTGTGTTTTGCAAATTGTATCTTGGGTATTCTAAGTTTCTAAATATCCATTTATCAGTGAGCGCATATCCAGTGACTTCTTTTGTGATTGGGTTACCTCACTAAGGATTATATCCTCCAGATACATCCATTTGCCCGAGAATTTCATGAATTCATTTTTTTAATAGTGGAGTAGTACTCCATTGTGTAAATGTACCACATTTTCTGTATCCATTCCTCTGTTGGGGGACATCTGGGTTCTTTCCAGATTCTGGCTATTATAAATGAGCCTGCTATGAACATATTGGAACATGTGTCCTTTTTACCAGTTGGAACATATTCTGGGTATATGCCCAGGAGAGGTATTGCAGGATCTTTCGGTAGTACTATGTCCAATTTTCTGAGAAAACACCAGACTGACCTCCAGAGTGGTTGTACCAGCTTGCAATCCAACCAGCAATGAAAGAGTGTTCCTCTTTTTCCACATCCTCGCCAGCATCTGCTGTCACCTGAATTTTTGATCTTAGCCATTCTGACTGGTGTGAGGTGGAATCTCAGTGTTGTTTTGATTTGCATTTCCCTGATGATTAAGGATGTTGAACATTTTTTCAGATGTTTCTCAGCCATTCAGAATTCCTCAGTTGAGAATTCTTTGTTTAGCTCTGTACCCCATTTTTAATGGGGTTATTCGTTTTTCTGGAGTCCAGCTTCTTTAGCTCTTTGCAGATGTTGGATATTAGTCCCCTATCAGATTTAGGATTGGTAAAAATCCTTTCCCAATCTGTTGGTGGCCTTTTTGTCTTGCTGACTGTGTCTTTTGCCTTACAGAAGCTTTGCAATTTTATAAGGTCCCATTTATCAATTCTTGATCTTGCCGCACAGGCCATTGCTGTTCTGTTTAGGAATCTTTCCCCTGTGCTCATATCTTCGAGGCTTTTCCCCACTTTTCCCTCTATAAGTTTCAGTGTCTCTGGTATTATGTGGAGATCCTTCAACCACTTAGACTTGACCTTCGTACAAGGAGATAAGAATGGATCAATTCCCAGTCTTCTACATGATAGCTGCCAGTTGTGCAAGCACCATTTGTTGAAAATGCTGTCCTTTTCCCACTGGATGGTTTTAGCTCCCTTGTCAAAGGTCAAGTGACCATAGGTGTGTGGATTCATTTCTGGGTCTTCAATTCTATTCCATTGATCTATCTGTCTGTTGCTGTACCAGTACCATGCAGTTTTTATCACAATTGCTCTGTAGTACAGCTTAATGTTAGGCATGGTGATTCCCCCAAAGGTTCTTTTATTGTTGAGAATAGTTTTTGCTATCCTAGGTTTTTTATTATTCCAGATGAATTTGCAAATTGCCCTTTCTATCTCAGTGAAGAATTGAGTTGGAATTTTGATGGGGATTGCATTGAATTGGTAGATTGCTCTCGGCAGGATCGCCATTTTGATTATATTAGTCCTGACAATCCATAAGCATGGGAGATCTTTCCATCTTCTGAGACCTTCTTTAATTTCTTTCTTCAGAGACTTGAAGTTCTTGTCATACAGATCTTTCACTTCCTTAATTAGAGTCACACCAAGGTATTTTATGGTATTTGTGACTATTGTGAAGGGTGTTGTTTCCCTAATTTCTTTCTCAGCCCTTTTATCCTTTGTGTAGAGAAAGGCCATTGATTTGTTTGAGTTAATTTTATATCCAGCTACTGCACTGAAGCTATTTATCAGGCTTATGAGTTCTCTGGTGGAATTTTTGGGATCCCGAATATATACTATCATATCATCTACAAACAGTGACATCTTAACTTCTTTCTTTCCAAATTGTATCCCCTTGATCTCCTTTTGTTTTTGAATTGCTTTGGCTAGGACTTCAAGTACTATATTGAATAGGTAGGGAGAAAGTGGGCAACCTTGTCTAGTCCCTGATTTTAATGGGATTGCTTCCAGGTTCTCTCCATTTAGTTTGATGTTGGCTACTGGTTTGCTGTATATTGCTTTTATTATGTTTAGGTATGGACCTTGAATTCCTGATCTTTCCAAGACTTTTGTCATGAAAGGGTGTTGGATTTTGTCAAATGCGTTCTCAGCATCTAACCAGATGGTCATGTGGTTTTTGTCTTTGAGTTTGTTTATATAGTGTATTACGTTGATGGATTTCCGTATATTAAACCATCCCTGCATTCCTGGGATGAAGCCTACTTGGTTATGATGGATGATCCTTTTGATGTTTTCTTGGATGCGGTTTGCAAGGATTTTATTGAGTATTTTAGCATCAATATTCATGAGGGAAATTGGTCTGAAGTTCTCTTTCTTTCTTGGATCTTTGTGTGGTTTAGGTATCAGAGTAATTGTGGCTTCATAGAATGTATTGGGTAAAGTACCTTCTGTCTCTATTTCATGGAATAGTTTGAGGAGAGGTGGAATTAGGTCTTCTTTGAAGGTCTGATAGAACTCTGCACTAAACCCATCTGGTCCTGGGCTTTTTTTGGTTGGGAGACTATTGATGACTGCTTCTATTTCTTTAGGGGAAATAGGCCTGTTTAGATCGTTAATCTGATCCTGGCTTAACTTTGGTACCTGGTATTTGTCTAGGAAATTGTCCATTTCCTCCAGGTTTTCTACCTTTGTTGAGTATAGCCTTTTGTAGTAGGATCCGATGATGTTTTGGATTTCCTCAGGTTCTGTTGTTATGTCTCCTTTTTCATTTCTGATTTTGTTAATTAAGATACTGTCCCTGTGCCCTCTAGTGAGTCTGGCTAAGGGTTTATCTATCTGGTTGATTTTCTCAAAGAACCAGCTCCTTGATTGGTTAATTCTTTGAATAGTTCTTTTTGTTTCTACTTGGTTGATTTCTGCCCTGAGTTTGATTATTTCCTGCCTTCTACTCCTCTTGAGCGAGTTTGCTTCCTTTCGTTCTAGAGCTTCTAGGTGTGCTGTCAAGTTACTAGTGTATGCTCTCTCTAGTTTCTTTTTGAAGGCACTCAGGGCAATGAGTTTTCCCCTTAGGACTGCCTTCCTTGTGTCCCATAAGTTTGGGTCCGTTGTGGCTTCATTTTCATTAAACTCTAGAAAGTCTTTAATTTCTTTCTTTATTTCATCCTTGACTAAGGAATCATTGAGTAGAGTGTTGTTCAGTTTCCATGAGAATGTTTGCTTTCTATTATTTATGCTGTTATTGAAGATCAGCCTTAGTCCATGGTGGTCAGATAGGATGCATGGGATAATTTCAATATTTTTGTATCTGTGGTGACCAATTATATGGTCAATTTTGGAAGAGGTACCATGTGGCACTGAGAAGAAAGTATATCCTTTTGTTTTAGGATAAAATGTTCTGTAGATATCTGTTAAATCCATTTGTTTCATGACTTCTGTTAGTGTCCATGTGTCTCTGTTTAGTTTCTGTTTCCAGGATCTGTCCATTGGTTAGAGTGGGGAGTTGAAGTCTCCCACTATTATTGTGTGAGGTGCAATGTGTGCTTTGAGCTTTACTACAGTTTCTTTAATGAATGTGGCTGCCCTTGTATTCGGAGCATAGATATTCAGAATTGAGAGTTTATTTTGGTTGATTTTACCTTTGATGAGTATGAAGTGCCCCTCCTTGTCTTTTTTTATAACTTTGGGTTGAAAGTCAATTTTATCCAATATTAGAATGGCTACTCCAGCGTTTTTCTTCAGACCATTTGCTTGGAAAACTGTTTTCCAGCCTTTCACCTTAAGGTAGTGTCTGTCTTTTTCCCTAAGGTGTGTTTCCTTTAAGCAGCAAAACGGGGGTCCTGTTTGTGTAGCCAGTCTATTATTCTATGTCTTTTTATTGGGGAATTGAGTCCATTGATGTTAAGAGAAATTAAAGAAAAGTAATTGTTGCTTCCTGTCATTTTTTTGTTAAAGTTGGGAATCTGTTCTTGTGGTTGTCTTCTTTTCGTTTTGTTGAAGGATTACTTTCTTGCTTTTTCTAGGGTGTAGTTTCCATGTTTGTTTTGGTGTTTTCCCTTTATTATCCTTGAAGGGCTGGATTTGTGGAAAGGTATTGTGTGAATTTGGTTTTGTCATGGAATACTTTGGTTTCTCCATCTATAGTAATTGAGAGTTTTGCTGGATATAGCAGCCTGGGCTGGCATTTGTGTTCTCTTAGTGTCTATATAACATCTGTCCAGGATCTTCTGGCTTTCATAGTCTCTGGTGAGAAATCTGGTGTAATTCTAATAGGCCTGCCTTTATATGTTACTTTACCTTTTTCCCTTAGCGCTTTTAATATTCTGTCTTTATTTAGTGCATTTGTTGTTCTGATTATTATGTGTTGAGAGTAATTTCTTTTCTGGTCCAGTCTATTTGGAGTTCTGTAGGCTTCTTGTATGTTCATGGGCATCTCTTTCTTTAGGTTTCGGAAGCTTTCTTCTATAATTTTGTTTAAGATATTTGCTGGCCCTTTAGGTTGAAAATCTTCATTCTCATCTACCCCTATTGTCCATAGGTTTGGTCTTCTCATTGTGTCCTGGATTTCCTGGATGTTTTGAGTTAGGATCTTTTTACATTTTACATTCTTTGATTGTTGTGCCCATGTTCTCTATGGAATCTTCTGCACCTGAGATTCTCTCTTCCATCTCTTGTATTCTGTTGCTGATGCTCACATCTATCGTTCCTGATTTCTTTCCTTTGGTTTCTATCTCCAGAGTTGTCTCACTTTGGGTTTTCTTTATTGTTTCTACCTCCTTTTTTAGGTCTTGGATGGTTTCGTTCAATTCCATCACCTGTTTGTTTGTGTTTTCCTATAATTCTTTAAGGGATTTTTGTGTTTCCTCTTTAAGGGCTTCTACTTGTTTAGTAGTGTTTTCCTATGATTCTTTAAGGACTTCTACCTGTTTAGGAGTGTTCTCCTGTATTTCTTTAAGTGAGTTATTAATGCCCTTCTTAAGGTCCTTTACCAGTATCATGGGATATTATTTTGAATCCGAATCTTGCTTTTCAGGTGTGTTGAGGTATCCAGGACTGGCTGAGGTGGGAGTGCTGGGTTTTGATGGTGGCGAGCGGTCTTGGTTTCTGTTGGTAAGATTCTTACATTTGCTTTTAGCCATCTGTTAATCTCTGGTGTTAGTTTTTATAGTTGTCTCTGGCTGGAGCCTTTTACTCCCGTGATTCTGTTAGCCTCTGTCAGCTGTCCTGGGAGTCCAGCGCTCTTCTGAGTCTCAGTGGTCAGAGTACTCTCTTCAGGCAACTCTCCTCTTGCAGGGAAGGTGCACAGATGTCTGGCATTCAAACCTGACTCCTGGCTGAAGATGAAGGCCCGAAACAGGGCCTGTCCCAGAAAATAGGTTGCCTCTGCAGTCTGCGTGCTCACCTGCACAGACTGGTCTCTGAGGGACCCAAGACACAAGACGGTTCCCTCACCTGCTCTGGAGGTCAGAACCTTCCCAGGTGGTCACCTCTCCTCTGGCAGGGAAGGTGCTTGGTTGTCTGGAGCCCAAAATGGGGATCTGTTCCAGAAGCTGTGTAGCGTCTGCAATCTGCTTGCTCACCCTCTGTAGTCCAAGAGCTGATCTGTGCAGACTGGTCGCAGAGGGACCTGGGAGACAAGATGGCTCCTTCACCTGCTCTGGGAATCACTGCCCTCCTGGGAAGCCACCTCTCCTCTAGCAGAGAAGGAGCCTGGATGTCTGCAGCTCAAAACAGGGCTTGTCCTAGAAGCTTTGTCACTTCTGCAGTCCACACTCTCTCATTTGCAGACTGGTCTCTGAGGGACCCAGGAGACAAGATGACTCCCTTACCTGCGCGGGGGTCACAGCCTTTCTGGGTGACCACCTCTCCTCTGGCTGGTAAGGTGCCTGGATGTCTGGAGCCGGAAACAGAGGTGTGTCCCAGAAGCTGTGTCGCTTCTGCAGTCTGTTCGCTCACCCTCTGCAGTCTGTGATCTGATCTGAGCAGACTGGTCTCAGAGGGACCCAGGAGACAAAATCACCAAAATTAAAAAAATTTAAATACTGTATTTAAGAAAGCAATGTCTTCTGGGCATAATGGTTCATAAATGTTATCTTAACTCTTGGCAAAAAAAGGCAGAAGGATCATGAGTTCAAAAGCAGAATGGGTGAAAATAGGGAGGCCATATGTCAGCAACAAGAAGACAAAACAAAAATAAAGAGATGGGGAAAGACATGGGAAGAGAAAAGAGGAGAAAAGGGCTTTGCATCAGAGTCTACACCGGCCCAGAGTGACATCAAAAGGTTATATACCATCTGTTCATCAAAACACATAAATAAAGACATTTCTAGGCAAACAAAAGAAGTGAGAAGCTATTGCTATTACATCTGCCACAGTAGAAATGTTAAAGGTAACTCTTACAAATGAAATGGAAGACTGATAATTACAATAATAGTACTGTTAAATATATAGAATTATAAATGAATACTATTGTGTTGGTGCCAAATCATTTAAAACATTATTACAGAATTTAAAAGGTAATGAAATCAACAGTACAAAGTTGTAAGCATACTTTTGTTACTAGGTGCATAGTTTTAAGTGTTGTAGCTGTGACAGCAGTGATATGGTGGTATGCAGCAGCAGGAATTAGCAGCATGGAGCTTTTGCATATGATTGAAGTTAAATTCTTTTCATTTAATAACAGACTATGGCTTCATCATGTCAACCTCCTAGCAAACAAAAGTAAAGATATGTAGGAGACAGATAAAACAAAGAGAGAAGGAATTTGAACACACCCTTATAAACATAATAAAACCATATAATTATTAAAGACATCAGAAAAGGAAGAAAGGAACAAAATACTTAGGAAACAAGAAATGACAACTCATTTGTCAATAACTATTACCTAAATATTAAATTATTTTCTCAAAACCACCATAAATAATTGGGTAGTAAAGACTATATTCAATGATACGATGTCTATTAGAATTTTGTTTAGGTTTAAGAATACATACTTGTCAAAAAGGAAGGATTTGAAAAACATGTACAGAAAAAGCAAATATCAAAAGATGTGAAGCAAGACAAAAACCAACCAACCAAACAAACAAAACAAAACAAAGAAACAAACAAAACCAATTCAAACAGAACCTTACTGCATCACTGTCAAAGTGGGCCAATCATCGAAACAGAGAATCAACATGAAAAGCAGACTGAATAGAACTCCACCCCAAAGTAGTAAAGTACACATTTTTGTTTTTTACCAAATGAGTATAGCGCCTGCTCCAAAACACATCTTATAGGTCAAAAAAGAGCTTCTCAAGAAATTTAAGGAAACTGAAATCATAACCACAATTTTTCCAACCACAATAATATAAAATAGAAATCAATATGCACTTGAGAAAATTCACAAATATTTGGAAATTCAATTACACACTTTCAAAAAATAAAAAAACAAACCACTCACCAGGGAAAAGATTAAATCAAAGGGGAAATAAAAATATCTTTGGACCCATGTGAATGGAACTTTCAGGGTAACCAAAACTTGAGGGCACTTAGGAAACAATCCAAACAAGTATAGTGTTAACACCTATGTCTTACTGTTGCTCCTAAGAGTACAGTAAGAATAAATTAAGCCTGAAGTTGGCATGAGGAAGAAAATGATATCAACACATGGATAAGTTATATAGAAAACACAAGCAGCAGCTATTTTTAATAAAATTTATGAGCCTTCACTAGAAAAGAGAAAAATTACGAATGACAGTAAAAATGTGTCAGCTGATTCCACAGCAGTAGGAGTGATAAAGATGAAGTAACATAAATAATTATACGTCAACAATTCTGATAGTTTAGATGTGAATGATTTCATATAAGCATAAGATTTGAAAGATGAGCTAAAGGAAATGTTAACTATATCAGTAACCAGTAAGGAAACTGAATCTGGAGTCAAAAGTTCCCAACAAAGCAAAGCTCAGAGTTCAGGGCTGCTCCTGAAGTCTATCAAACATTAAAGAAGAATTGCTCTGTGCTTTTTGAGCTTTTCCAAAATTTTAAGCCAAAGGAACACCTCCAAACGCAGTTTATGACTCCAGTATTACTTTGATTCCAAGGCCAGGCAAGGACAGCCATTGTAAGTAGACTACAGACAAATATCCCAGATGAGTACACATGCAAAAATCCATCACTAAGACACTAGCATTGGGACCACATTGGCACCTCAGCAGGAGCATGCTACACGATTAAGTGGATCTAATTGTGACAGTGCATGCTTTCCAAGTACTCAGATAAAAATGTAGTGCATTAGATTCATTCCAAGAGGAAAGGATAAAGGTCATACTATCATATACATAATCAATCAATATATAATGAAAGCACTTGACAAAACTCAAATTCCTCTTACACTGAAATTCTCAACAAATAGCTATAGAGAAAAGCATAAATAGCATCACACTCAGAAGTGACAAACTGAAAACTTTTCTTCAAAGTTCAAGTATTAGGCAGGAATACTCACTCTTATCAACTCTGTTCAACATAGTATTATAAATCTTAGCCAGAGAATAAAGGAAGGAAAAGAAATGTAGGAATTCAAGTCAGAGAGGAAGAAATACAGTTTCTCTACTGAAACATCATGATAGATATGTGTTGTTTGGTTGCTCAGTTGTATATATGTGTTATATGCATGTGTGGTGGCTTGAATAGGTATGGCCCCCATAGACTCACATGTTTGAATGTTTACCTCATAGGGAATAACACTATTAAGAGGTGTGGCCTTGTTGGAGTGGGTGTGGTCTTATTGAAGGAAGTGTGTCACTGTGGAGGCAGGCTTTGAGGTCATATATGTTAAAGCTACACCTAGTATAGCACACAGTCTCCTGCTGCTGCCTACAGATCAAGATGTAGAAGTCTCAGCTCCTTCAGCACCATGTCTGCTTGGATGCTACCATGCTTCCTGCCATAATGATCATGGTCTGAACCTCTGAAACTATAAGTCAGTCCAAATTAAATATTGTCCTTTATAAGAGTCGCTTTGGTCATGGTGTCTCTTCACAGCAATAAAATCCTAACCAAGACAACATATTTTTACATGTTCATGTTCAGCAGGATATGGGTGTGAATATATATGTGAAGGCAACAGGTGGAAGTCATGTGTATTCTGCTACTGATTTGCACATTTTAATAAAGATTTCATTTTTAAAATTAATCACACAGGGCGTGGTGATGCACGCCTTTAATCCCAGCACTCGGGAGGCAGAAGTAGGCAGATTTCTGAGTTCGAAGCCAGCGTGGTCTACAAAGTGAGTTCCAGAACAGCCAGGCCTACACAGAGAAACCCTGTCTCAAAATAACAAAAACAAAACAAAACACAAAAACCCCAAAAATTAATTACATATAAGTGTGTGTATAAGTTATGTGCATGTGAGTTCAGTACCTGTGGAAGCCAGAAGAGAATCTGTTGAGCTGGAGTGACAGATAGCTGTAAGATGCCTGATGTAAGGGCTGTGAACAGAGCGATGGTCTCATAAGAGAGGAATGCTAAGCCAACATCTCTTCAGCCCCCAACATAATTTTTGAGATAAGGTTTTTCACTGAACTTGGAGCTTAATTATTTGGCTAGACTGGCTGGCAAGTGAGCCCTAGACACTCTCCAGTTTCAACATCTCCTTTGCTGGGATTGTTGTCATGTGCCAGCACCCTCAGCTTTTGATTGAGAGCTAGGTGTCTAATCTCAGATCCTCATGGTTGTGTGAGGGGCTATTTATTGAGTCTTCTCCCTAGTCCTCACCATGATCTTAGAAAATCCTAAAGACTCCACTAAAAATGCTTGAATTTACACATGAATGTAACTCACAAAAATTGCTAGATATAAAGAACAGCATATAAGTTCCAAGTATATATACTAACAACAAATTATCTGAAGAAGAAATTAAATAAAAGCTTTTACCAGAAGATAAAACACTTAGAAATAAATTTAACCAAAGAAATGGATAAGGTATACATTGTAAACTCACAAACATTGGTGGAAGAAATTGAATAGAAACAGAAAAATGAAAATAGTGTTCATTTGCTGAATAATTCATGTTTGTTAGGCTTATCAACACTATCTGTATTTGCTGGGTTTCTGTTACTATGGTAAATATTTGTGATTATTAACTACAGAGAACAGGTTTATCTTGGCTTCCAGTGTTGGAAGTTTCCTTCCCCATTCAAGCTTCTCTGTAGCTAGGCAGTAAACTAGAACAAAGACACATGACAGACTACAGTCTCTACCTAATATCTGAAAATTTGGAGAGAAGAAGCAAATGCATGTGTGACTGTAGCTAGCTTGTGCTCAGCCTGATTTCTCCACTTCTGCACAGTTCAGGAACTGTTGCATAGGGTGTGGTGCTGCCCAAAGAAGACTATGTCTTCTCACATCAATTAACCTTAGACAATCTTCTTAAGACGTGTCCACAGGCCAACTCAATGTAAACAAACCATCACTGCGGTTCCTCAGGTGGCTCATCACACGTTACAGCTAGGAAAGACTATAAGGAGTCAAAGCCATTTTAAACAAGAAGAAGAAAGCTGTCTGTCAGCACTAACTTCTTAATTGAGGAATATGTTTTATATACTCTTATATATGAAATTAAATATGTAAAACTATATGAACATAAAAATTAACCTAACAACACAGTCAAGTATACTATCAAGACTTAGAATAAATGGAACAGAATAGGAAGCTCAAGAAAACTTGTATATGTTTTAGAATAATTAATCTTCGATAGATGTTGGTTGGAAGACGTGGAGAAAAGATCATTTCTTCAACAAATGTTTATGCTGGATATACACATGCAAAAAAGAGAAATAAGGAATCTATCATGCAAAATTTATTTACAAAAACAACCCAAAATATAATCTATACAAATAGCAGTCCTAAAGCTGCTAAAGTAGTAGGAGAAACATAAAAGGATTTTCCTGGCAACAGTCTTGGAAATGACAGAAACGCAGCCATCAAAAGCAACAGTTGAGCAAGGGAACTGTACATAACCAAGACTCTGTACAACTAAGAAAAGGGTCAACAGAGCCAAGAAGTAACTAGAGGATGGGAGAGAGTATTGAAAGCAACATGCCTAACATGAGATTAGCATCTTACAAATACAAGGATCCTGAACAATGAACAAGACTCTTGATTCAAATATTATCAAGTCATCTGAACAGACATTACTCAAGAAAGATATACGAATGGCCTATGGATATATGAAAATGTGTTCAACATGTCTAATCATCAAAAAATGCAAATTAAAGCCAGAGAAGGCAACGCCTCCAGAGTTAGAATGACTACTGTAGCAGACGTCCAATAAGTGTTTGCAAGCATCTGAGAAAAAGGCAAGCTGTATAAAGTTAGTGAGACTTAAAATTGGTGTAGCCATTATTGAGCAGGGTATGTAGTGTTCTTTACAAAACAAAATTAAGTGCTCTGTGAGCCATCAATTCTACTTCTGCATTGTTTCTAAAGAAGTTGAAACCACAGCTTAACAGCTACCTTCATTCCTTTGTCCACTGAAGCATTCTTCACAGCGGTCAAGATATAGATGTTTGTACACATGGGATGGAAAACGATTCTGTCTTGGAACAAAAGAAAATTTTGTCATTTACAGCAATGTGGATGAAAGCAAATGACACAACACGACCTGGCATAGCTAGACACACAAAGGAAATGCAGTGTGATGTGACTTTAAACATTAAATTTTAAAAAGTAAAGTTTATAGAACCAGGAAGTACAGTGGTGGTTTCTAGGGGCTCATGGGGGGGTGTAGAGAAATGAGAGTTGAAAAACACACCATCTGTGAGAAGAATATGAGAGATCTTAGAGTTACAGTCAATGACACTGCACTCTGCTTGGTAACACTGTACTTTCTGCCTGCAATTTGTGAAGAAAGTTAGCTTTTGTCTTCTCACTCAAAAAAGTACGTAGCAGTGGTTCCATGTCTGAGGCTGTTTCAGTCACACCTCCTATGAATACCCTGTAGAATTTTCCCACATCCTGAAGATGGACATGAGTCTCCTAGAGCATCCAGGAAGCAGCTGCCCAGAGCCCAAGGCCATGAGGAAGATAGAGCAGAGTTAGCAAGCAAAGCAGCAGATGGGTGGAGAGTGGGGTTAAGGGACAGGGACTAGAAGCCAGAATCTGTTCAAACACATGAGACTGAGAAAATGAGGAGGGAGGACTTTTTCTGCTAAGTCAGTAACTGTTTCTTCTAGCTAAGCACGCTCGCACACCTGGCTTGTTTGTGCTTGTTATGAATATTGCTTCCTTCATTTTACTCTATTGTCTTGCACATTTCAGTTCACTAAAAACAAAATCAAAATAAGTGGATAGATGTGATATATAATATTGTAAATGTCAAATATAATACTGACACCCCAAAATACAAATTAACATATGCTATTTTACAGGCCTATTGTTGTCTCTGAATAAAAACTGCAAACATTGTACTTATAAATCACTTAAATACTAATCAACAAGTAACATATGAAATAACTATCTTTAAAATCATCAAAATGACTACATGGATGTTGTGGTTTTAAACTCATTTGAAAGCAAATAAGATAAGAAATTAAGACACTAACTTCCAGTCATCATTTTGAAAAGAGTATGCTGGAATGACCAGTTCTAACCTGAATCACTCATCTGTTTTCAGGCAGAGAGCCTTCCATTCTTCTTATCAACAATGTAGAGACATGTCTGGTTTTGGGGTGTTAGGCTTCTTGACCCTCCATTCCAGAGCTTAGAAATATCTCAGCACATATAAAGCAAGTAAATACTCAAAATCTAAAGGAGAAGTGAATATATTCAAGCACTTCCTAGTAGAGAGTTGTAATTGAGTGATCACCTTTCTCTACTGCTGAGATACTAATGCAAAATCAATCTTATAGCATAATTTAACAAGTGTTACACCATTTTGATGCTTTGTGACCTACAGATTTTATTTCACTTAGGAGCTGTGACATAATGATTCATAATGATAAAATATAATCCTTTATTCTAAAAAACACTGTACTACAGGTATCTGAAAAAAATGTCCAGGCACACAAATTAAGATGTGATTAATCATCTGGGTAAGGTACAAGACAGACTGCTGTCTGTGACAGATGAGTGGGAGTAAGAAAGAAAGCCACAAATTAAGAGATAGAACATGAAAAGAACAAAGAGGAAGCAGGAGGCAGCCCTATCACCCCATCCCGACGAGTTCAAAATCAATTCTCATGCTTTCTTCTCGCTCCCTTAGGAATAACAGTGAGATGAGGTTAACAGAGATGGTACTGAAATGGCAATGCCTTTGTCTTGTTATGTTATGATGATTGTATTACGATTTATTATATTACATCATTTAACAAACCTGAATAAAGTAGGAGACAGACCAGTACTTGCCTGAGTAAACAGGTTATCAAGATTAAAACCTGAATCAAGAGCCAGGTGCTCACCTTTAATCCAAGGACTCGAGAGCAAGAGGCAGGCAAATGTCTGTGAGTTAAAGACCAGCCTGGTCTACAAAGCTAGTTCTAGGACAGTCACGACTACACTAACAAGGAATAATACTGACTTCATTTGGCTCCTGTGAGGCACTGTGGTATGGAATAGAAAAGAGAGTAAGAAAGCTAACCCAGTATAATATAATAACATCATTTCCCATTCCCTGGGAAGACTCAGAAGGAAAGTATCACTGAAAACCACAACCAACCAGAAGGCAGAGTTGTTGAGCCCCGCCGCAGCAGATCTATCTACAACACAACTCCTGCCCTTGAGGCTCAGGGAACATCCTGGAAGAGGGGGCAGAAAGACTGTAAGCAACACGTGATCAGAGAGTGCGCTGAGAGGCCGTGCCTCCCGGTGATCTCAGAAGCTACACCCAGAAAGTGTCACCAAGAGGACCGCCTAAGTATGCGCTGAACAAGACCAGCAACAGCAGCGATGCTAACGTGGATGAGGAGGGAAGCCCGGAAGGCCTAAGCCCTCCGTGAAGAACTGCAGGCAACGATGGGATGCTGAGAGTAGTGTTTCCCAAGAAGACCTGTTTGACCACCAGCACCACACTTGATCGCGCCCAAAAGATCAGGATGAACCAGAGCCCCTCTGCCATCTCAGCATCAGTTAATTTTGAATAATTGTGTATTGTCAGAAAAGCGGTGACTTTTTGTTTTATTGTCTCTCTCTCACACACACACACACACACACAAATCTTTTATTTTGTTTAAAAGCAAGGCGTGCCTGCATTGCCTTTGTGTCAGACTAAGCTGCTCCCTGGTTCTGTTTTATAGAGGAATTGGGGACATGCCAGTGTTTTTGTTGTGGTGATGGTCTGTTAGTTTGGTGGGTTGTTTTGTTGTGGTGGTTTTGTTTTGTTTTGTTTCCCTTCTTCCCTTTTGAAAAGTGTGTGGTGGTGTGAGTGTCTTTTAAAAAAATGTGTTTCCTATTCAAAGGAGGAATGAAGTATCCACACGCTGGTCTTCCTTCTTGATTTTCTTGTGTTTTGCAAATTGTATCTTGGGTATTCTAAGTTTCTGGGCTAATATCCACTTATCAGTGAGCGTGCATATCCAATGACTTCTTTTGTGATTGGGTTACCTCACTAAGGATGATATCCTCCAGATACATCCACTTGCCCAAGAATTTCATAAGTTCATTTTTTTAATAGCAGAATAGTACTCCATTGTGTAAATGTACCACATTTTCTGTATTCATTCCTCTGTTGAGGGACATCTGGGTTCTTTCCAGCTTCTGGCTATTATGAATAAGGCTGCTATGGACAAAAGGATGGACCATCCAGAGACTACCCCACCGGGGGATCCATCCCATAATCAGTCAATAAATTCAGACACTATTGCATAGGACAGCAAGAGTTTGCTGAAGGGACCCTGATATAGCTGTCTCGTATGAGGCTATGCCAGTGCCTGGCAAATAAAGAAGTGGATGATCTATATGATGGAACACAGGGCCCTCAATGGAGAAGCTAGAGATAGAACCCCAGGAGTTGAAGAGGTCTGCAACCCTATAAGAGGAACAACAATATGAACTAACCAGAACCCCCAGAGTTCGTGTCTCTAGCTGCATATGTAGCAGAAGATGGCCTAGTCGGCCATGATTGGGAAGAGAGGCTCCTTGGTCTTGCAAACTTTATATGCCCCAGTACAGGGGAACACCAGGGCCAAGAAGTGGGAGTGGGTGGACAAGGGAGCAGGGTGGGGGGAGAGGAGATGGAACTTTCGGGATAGCATTTGAAATGTAAATTAAGAAAATATTTAATAAAAAAAATGGAAAAAAATTTTGTTAATCAGTAGATAGCCCTTTCTGGAGGAGGACAGATTCAGTCCACCTTCCACTTACTAGGTCTAGTTAGAAAATGCTTCCTCACCTACTGCTCTCAGGAAAGAGTGTAGAAAAGCTCCAGTTAGTAACAAACTCTCTGAAAGTTGCCCCTTCTCTGTCCCCTCCTTAAGTAGATCTAGTGTCTGATTGGATAGAAACTGCCCCGCCCATCTTCCCTCCAGGAAACACGTTCATGTGACTGGGTACTTAGTTGTCATTTGATGAATTGGGAGGGGGGAGTAGAATAATTTTAACTTTTTTTCATCAATAAATGAAAAATAGTGTACCTTTTAAAGAATACCAAAGCGAATGAGTTACTAACTTAAAACTTCTTTTGCTCTTTTGTTCTTTTGCTCCATCAATCATTGTTTTATGTGATTATTGTAGATTCAATCATTGTCTTACATAATTAAAGTAGATTTGTAGCTCCCGCCATGGTGTTCCTAGACCCCGGCGGAGGACCTGGCCCATAGGGTTACTCAGCGGAGTGATGTTAGATGAATGCCTACAGGTGATTACTACCTGTTTCCAGTGATGACTTTAAAGCCCTCCATTATTTAGAAGTGGGGGTATGGAGCCTTCTGGTAACATTATGAAGATTGAGCATGTTGTACTTGTGTGTGGATATTTGTGTGTATTCTCTCTCTCTCTCTCTCTCTCTCTCTCTCTCTCTCTCTCACACACACACACACACACACACACACACACACACACACATACACATGCACAAAAAGGCCATGAGTGGAGAACAAGGAGTGTATATGAGAAGGCTGGGTAGGGGGAATGAGGAAATGAAGGTAATTATAATCACAAAAATAAAAGAAAGAAATTAAAGAATCTAGGAAAATGTGGGGGAGATACTTTGCAACATGGGGACGAGTCAGGGCTGCCCCCCTGTGTTCTGCCGTGTTCATGAGGGACCCTTGAGCAGCTGGCTGAAGCTTTCTCCTTCAATAAGAACAAGGCAAGAGTGGAAACTCAGCAAGTCAGGAGGGATTTTATCAGGGTATTTGTTTCCAATTTAAGAAAGCGTTTAGGTGACCTCTTCTGCCTTCTCTGAGTCATGATTCTTGTAGATTCGTTAGCCCTGGACCAATGCTTCCTCTTGTCTCAATTCTCTGTATATGCATTTCTTTTGCATTGATTAAATGAAACCCTTCACAAGTGGAGGACAGAAAAAGGTCTACACTGGGTAGTGTACATCTTTTGTTTCATACACTGGCAAAAATAATTCTTCTTTCCCTCCACTTTCCCCTGAAGAGTTCTTGGTGGAGTTTGGCTATCCTTGCAGAATGTAAGGGAAGATCTGGAGGAGTTGATATTGTTTGGCTTGCAAAACAATTTGTTCAGCATAGTTGGTCTGGGCCTGGGGTTGTTGCTCTAGGCAAAGCCATCCTTGGATTTTCCCCATGGTTCAGCTTCCCTTTGAAAATGCATACAGTGGGCTCTGTGTGTGTGTGGGAGGGGGGGAAGCCACGTCATTAGAAACAGCTGCATTCCCATTTGCACAGGATCACTGAGCCGACTGGAGTTCAGTGAGACATCACTGCTTCTTTGGGCATTCTCCAGCTATCTGTCATAGGCAGCAAACACATGTCCTAAGCCTGGTCATAGGCAATAGAAGCATGCACCTAACCATAAGGAACATGGAGTGTACCTTGGCAGATGGTCAAACATCGTTTTGCACTATGATAAGCTTATCTTCACCTATCCAGACTTGGGGTGGGGAGAGCGTATTTAAAACACTGTAAAATCCCAGTGAAGTTTTATGTGAGAAACGTTTATAATAAAACCATGTTCCAAAATTTCTGCTAAGATAAGTCATTCATGATGACTTCTAAAGGTCTTCATTCCTTGAGCAAGAGGGGAGGTACAAAAGCTTGATTAAAGTAGCAGGATGCTCTCCAACTGCAGTGGGAAAAGATGCTCATTTTGCTGGAAATGTCTATAATTTCAAGAATCTGATTATGTCTTGTCTGGTTCACCAAATAGAGAAGCAAATACAGAAAAGGAGCTAGCCTTCAGATAATCTCTTAGCAAGCTTGATGCTGTACAGGAACTATCCCTTAATTCTTGCTCCCGACCTGAGGTTGGCAGGCCACTTTTCACTACTAATTCTTAAAATGCTGATATTTCTTTTCAATTTACCTTAGTGTTATATTTGTGTATGCGTGCGTGCGTGCATGTGTGTGTGTGTGTGTGTGTGTGTGTGTGTGTGTGTGTGTGTTCACATACATGTATGTGCCTGTAGATACAGAATAGGTTGTCAGAGCCTCTGGTGCTGAAGTCACAGATGGTCTGGGTGCTGGGAATTGAACTCATCCTTTGCAGGATTAGCAAGTACTCTAAACTTCTTAGCATGCTTTCTAGCTCCTTGAACCATCTGAAAAATAAATAATTAATTATAATTCTTGGGATTATCATTGTAGATAATTAGCAACAACATTCTTAGCATTTTAAGAAAACCTGACCATGATTTTGCTGTGACTTTCCCTGGCCAAGAGGGCTGTGAGAAATGCAGAGTCCTCCCCCAGAGACCTGGCTGGAAGCCTGAGGACATCTGCCCACATCTGGTTGCTGCACCAGAGGACTGCTTCCCCTCAGTGCCCACTGGCATCCCTTAAGGCAAAAGGTATATTCTTGAAGTCTGCCATCATGCTTTTATCTTAAGATTTATAGGCTAATGTGAAGTGGCTCAGAGAATCTAAAGTATCTTGTTCCTCAGAGACTGAATTTCTCTGCTCTCGCCAATTCCTCTTCTGATCTCCCCATGATCCCAGACACTGGGTAAGTTAGAAAGTGCACAGGGAACTGTAGTGTTGTGGACAATATGTCTGTGAAATGGCAGCTTGATTTCAGGTAGTAGATAAATCCTGCAGGTTGCATGTGTCAGAGAAGAGAGAGTGATCTGGCCATTCAAAGTCCCTGACGCACAACGTGTTTTACTGATAGCATGGTCCAGTGGAGCTTAGGTCGCCAGGCCTTGGGAAAGTCTCTGCCTGGGTTGAAGTTTTGTCTTCTGTGATACAAGCAGGCAATTTGTTATATCTCATTTTTCTCCCAAGTTTAAAAATACAAAACCTGTAATCTGTTACTCAGATATCTATAGTATTGGTCATGAATTACAATTCCTATCTATCTCACCAATTGTACCTGGGTTTCTCCCCACTAGTTAATACATATAATTAACTGCATTTGGTTTGATCTTCATAAGACTTAAGTGAATTCCTGGGGCCTCACATCCTTACAATGAAAAAGAACTTATTCTTTTAAAAGATATGTGTTAATATATTTATTTATCTTCTGGCCTCAACATTAAATTAAATTTGTAATGTAGTTGTAGGATCAACTTTAAGACCCATTGCTTTCCATATTCCTTTTATTTTTGATCTGCTCACTTTTAGACTTCCTGCCCCAGGTTTTTTCTTGTTTCTCTGTCGGCCCTTTTCTTAACTCATTAATAACATCAATTTCATCTGTTTTCTAATTGGGCTCAGATCAAGTATTTAGATAACAGCATTGATTAAGAGAGTAAAAAAATATAAAGCTAACTTTTATTACAAACATGAGTTTTTTTTTGTTGTTGTTTTTTTTTTTTTTTATAGATTTGGAACCAGGTATCTCTTTCAAATGGAGATGGGCTTTGTTAACATGATTTCTTCTATTAATTTGTCTGTATGCTAAAAGAGAATGTAAATTGAATGTGTGTCATCAGCGAAATTAATATCAGGCTTAAATTATTAGGAAAAGTCTGGCTCTGATAAAATCCTGGTCAAGTCCATAAATTTCACGGTGACTTTCATGCCATGCTAAAGCCTATCCCATGGGTCTCTGAAGCTGTACCTTATACAAGAGAAAGGAATCGCTTCTGTCAGGTTCTGACCAACATTCTCAGATGCATGTGTGAGAGGAAAAATGAGTTACAAATAAAGAAAAGAAAATTGTTGTAAATCTGAAATATCTGTGTCTGTTTACTTGCTTCTTAATATGCAATGAGAAAGGATGGCTTACCCTTATGACTCAGAGCACAGGTTCAGAAACAAAATTTGAAATTACTGCCAAATTACACACACACACACACACACACACACACACACACACACACACACAGCCTACAGAGGCTAACATTATACTTATACTTACAGAATACACAGCATCTACTTCTTAGAAAGTATTCGCTTAATTCTCTAAGGTGAATCCTTAGGGGGAAAAAAAAGAAAAAAAAATGAAAGGACTCAGTTGGTTCTCTAAAAGAAATGTTTGGTTCTTGAGAAGGTGGCATATTCTTTGGCTTTTCAGTATCTTGGACAAAAGCAGACAAAAGTAATCATATGTTAGCATCTAAAAGAAATCTAAGTACAGTGGAATATACTAAAGGACCATAAAATAGTGGCTCATCATCTTGCACTAACTCCACTAGAAATGGTCCTTAAACTGCATTTAAGGAATATTTAGGCATCAGATATTCACTATACCCCACTGTCCATGTTACACAAGAAGGACAGACAGGGGATCTGTGGACAAAGTGAGAAAGGAAGGTGAAATCCAAGTCCTGTACCCCTGAGATACCGTGTTAGCATATGTACCCTCATATCACCTAACAAGGTCGAGTTTGCATAGAAAGCAAGGGCAATGTACATATGTGGAGAAGGTGGCCTACATTCTTATATGGGAGCTATGAAGGTGTAGATCTTAGTAGAGCTGAAAACAGCCAATAGTTGACAGCCTGGTCCAGACATGTGGCTCAGGTCCAAGCATCAACAGTATTCTGGAATTATGAGCTCACAACCTTGGTCCCAACCAAGTAAAAAATTGCCTCAGATCAACCCCCAGTCTTGTTTTGGCAGCACAGGCTCACATAGTTTCCTAGGAAAAATACTGTTCTAGCCAATGGGAGCAAGACTTACATGGCCCTTGTACTGGCTAGTTCTTGTGTCAACTTGACACAGCTGGGTTATCACAGAGAAAGGAGCTTCAGTTGGGGAAATGCCTCCATGAGATCTAGCTGTGAGGCATTTTCTCAATTAGTGATCAAGGGCCCCTTGTGGGTGGGACCATCTCTGGGCTGGTAGTCTTGGGTTCTATAAGAGAGCAGGCTGAGCAAGCCAGGAGAAGCAAGCCAGTAGGGAACATCCCTCCATGGCTTCTGCATCAGCTCCTGCTTGAGTTCCAGTCCTGACTTCCTTGGTGATGAACAGCAGTATGGAAGTGTAAGCCGAATAAACCATTTCCTCCCCAACTTGCTTCTTGGTCATGATGTTTGTGCAGGAATAGAAACCCTGACTAAGACAGCCCTCCTGGAACATGAGCTCAATCTCCAGATCCTGAGAAACTCTGGCCTTTTTTTTTTGGTGGGGTGCTTAGGCAAGAGTGAGAGGAAGAGGAAAAGCAAACACTCGGAATGTGAGAAGATCAGGTCAGGGGCAGAGGAGCTGTCCAGTCTGGTCTTACTCAAATAGACCTGCCAGAAAGCCAGACCGTGCTTTGACCACACTTCTGTGGACCACTCAGGGGGTATTTAGGAAATTGCTCCAAAGGCTTCTCAAGTATTCTCCAAAGATGTGCACTCTCTTTTGGTCTCAGGACACTATTGCCCTAAAGAAGGGGTTGAAAGAGGATTTTAAAGCAAGGGTTCACACAGGGAATATGAAGACATGATGGTGAGCCAGAGGGGAAGGTAGGAGACTTGACTGATTGATTCCAAATAGAAAAGTAGAAAGTGAAAATATTCCCCCTGAGGCACATGGAAGGGCAACCAAAAGGAGAGCTGACCATCATAGATACTCAGGACCCACCCATTCCCTCTGGAGACCAACTGTGGGAGCTGCGGGCTGAAGTCACCCAGATTCCATCAGGCTGAGAAATAAGGTCCCCTTCTTCAAATGTAATCTGTAGGGAGAAGCACACCATGGCTGTCGTGTTTGTCCTGTTGGAGGTTCTGGACCAAGGCTGGGTGGTTCAGAGCTGATTTCCCTAATTTGTCATTTCTGTTCCCTTTTACATATTTGTAATGAGTTTACTCTGAAGGATGATCAGACATTCTTCTTTGAAACTATGCAAGGGAGGCATGGCTTTTGGCAGATGTAGACAGTCATGGAAATACCCTGTCATCACCACCTAGAGCATTTTCATTACCTTTTAAGATACAACTCATTTGACTTGAAGTGCCAGGGTGAGGGGATGCCACGGGCCTCCACCCGCTCAGAAGAGAAGGGGAGGGCAAGGGTAGTGGGAGGATGTGAAGTGAATAAGTAAAAAAAATAAATAAATAAACAAGTAAGCATCAAGAAAGATGATAATATTATAGAAAAATCTAATGTCCTGTTCTGACAGTGAGCTATCAGACCAGCATACCTGATTTGAATTGCACTGAGGAGGTGGACCATAAGACATGATCATCAAAATATATTGTCTGTCAAAATATATTGTCTGAAAAAAGTTAATTAAGAATAACACAAAAAAGATATATTTCTTCTTTCTTTGTACACACACACACACACACACACACACACACACACACACACACACCTTACCCTGGCATTGTTGATTTACTGTTTAATATTGTGGTGTGTGTTTTTCTTGGATGTTATATAAATGGAGCTGAACGATATTTAGCCTTTGGGGAATGGGTTCTTTCAGTAAAATCAATGCTTTTGAGCGTTAATCTGTCAATGCTGGTGTGTCTACTAGCAATATTCTTTCTGATTGCTGAGTAGAATGCCACTGAATGCATGTACCATGGTCTGCTTACTATTTCACTTGTCAATAAACACTCAAATTAGTCACAGTATGGCAAACACTAACAAAATCCACAGAAGTCTTTGTGTGGGCATACATTTTCACTCTTCTCAAACCAATATCTATCAGTAGGATTATTGGGTATAAATCCATGTTTAGTAATGAAGAAACTACTCAACTGTTTCCCAAAGACAATGAAGCATTCTCCATCCCAGCACCAGTATCTGAGTGTCTTTTCCTTATTGGTTTGGTTAGTCATTTTAATTTTAGCTATTGTAGTCGTGTGTGTGTGTGTGTGTGTGTGTGTGTGTGTGTGTGTTTTGTGTTGTGTGTGTGGGTGGGGGGCAGAGAGAGTGAGAATGCATGTGTGAGAGACATTCTTTTCTTTCCATAATTTATTTTTATTCACATTACATCCCAAACACAGTCCTCATCTCTCTTCTCCCCCTAGTCCCACACTTACAAATCCTTCCCCCAGTTACTCTCTCCCCTTCTAGGTCATCTAATCCTAGCAGGGCTAACACATCCTCTCCCACTGAGGCCCAACTAGGCAGTCTACACAGGGGCAGTGGATCCAAGCAACAGAGTCAGAGACAGCTTTCACTCCAATTGTTAGGGGACCCACAGGAAGACAAAACTGTAAATCTGCTATAAACATGGCAGGGGCTAGGTCTAGCTCTTGCAGGCTCTTTGGTTGGTGGTTCAGATTTCCTAACCTCAGCCTTACTATGATTGACAATTCAGTCCAGCCTATTTGTGTCTTAGTTTTGCAGTATGCTTACAAGCATCTCCAACTTCAGACCACCAAGTGTTAATAATACCAATGCTATAGATGCTGCTAGAAATCTCTACAAGATAAACTTGACCCAACTGAGAACTGTGAATGTAGCAATGTATTCCTGTTGAATTAGCATCCATTTTCCTCATGTTGTCAGCCTGCGTCTTCCAGTGAGGTTAGATACATACCCATCCAGCTGTCTCATCTGCATTTACATTTAGCAGTTTGTATCCTTCAGTGAGTTTGACAGCTTCCTTGGTTTCTAAGACGACATCATCCACAGCATTCCCTCCTCACTTTGCAACCCATAGAATGTGTCTTGCTGTTTCGCAATCACGCATCTTCCTTGTAGCCCAGCTTGAGAAGATTTATTGTATTCTCAATGAACAAACTTTGAATTTTTTTTTACAGTACTGGTTCTAGGACACCCCCCACACACACACACACACTACACATGCCTCAGCTCACACTGGTTCTGGAACACCCATTGTGCACGTGTCAGCTCATTCCACTTCTAGGCTACCCCATTGCGCATGCGTCAGCTCACTCCCTGCTTCTCCCCTACTTTTGTAATTGTTTCTAGTTACATGCATCTGAGTTCACTGACATTTCTCTTTCTGTAATACCTAATGCATTAATCCAACGAATATACACTTCTATTTCAGGTGCTATATTTCTTCTCTCACATCTCATTTGATCTTTTCATGTCTGCTAGGCTATCTCTTTAAGGGTATACCTTTTTACTGTATTAATAAAAACAGACACAGATGATAAGGCACTAAGAACACAGGAACAAGATAAATAGCCAACATGTCTTGTATGAATACGCAGTAAGTAATGTTTTCTTCCAGGTGCACATCCCACTTTCTTTGTGTGGGGTATTTACTGGATGCATTATAGACTGTACATCATTCCTACACAGTAACGAGTAGTACTCTTAAAGAATTTTGAGGGTTCTTTGTACTAAAATGCAGTTAACTAAGGGAGTCAAGTCCCTCTGACACCTTTTAATGCTACGTTAAGTGAGTCCAAAGCAACCTTCAGTGTAGGCCAAGCTCATTCCTGTTCCTTTCCCCAGTGGCCCATGTATGGTGAAGTCTTTGTGATTGGCTGGTGTAAACTTGAACTATTATTCACCCAGCACAAGTGCCTGTAAGTCTTTCTTTGAATTTAGTCATAGTGCATTCCAGAGAATCATAAATGAAAAGGAAATAGGTTTTCTGGGATTGCATAAGTGCCATAAGTTATAAAAGACATTGGAAGCCAAGAAAACTGCAGTGTTACAATCTGATTCATGAGTATGGACAGAAGTATTATTTACTTAGAAGGTGAGTGAGTGAATACACGAATAAAATATGAAACACAGTGATTTATTCCACTTATTCAAGAAAAAAACCTAGAAAGAAGAGGCCAACCAAGACTTTGGTGAAGCAATCTAGAAGTTAGCCAGTAGGGAAAGCAGGAAGAGGAAAAAGTCACTATAGATGATGTTAGGAGGAAAAAAATATGTTGGCAGGCTGGATGGGATGATACTGGAGACAGAGAGGAAACATAGAAGAAGACTCCAGGATTTCTGGGCTGGGGATTACAAAAGCAATGGAGAGAAAATCCAAGCTTACCTCCAAATATAATGAGTAAGTTGGATTTGAATTCTGTGATAGTAGTTAGGTAGTAGTCACGGTAGTCAGGCACATCCGTGTGTCCTGACTGGGAGATACCACACTCTTTCACAGATAGTGGACTTGAGCAGGGGAGTTAAATCCATGATCTATGAGACCGAGTTTATCTGGTTTTCAAATACCAGCCTCATGTCAATCAAACATGAATAAAGGAAAAACAAGTAGCGACATTTTCTGTCTTCCATTTTATATGTCTATTGGTTTCTAGATTTAGAAAGGAATGAGAAATATCATAGTAATGCAAAGAAGGTGGTTCCTCTGCACAGCTCCTTATATAAGCATTGAAGCCTCCCAGAACTGTTGTGCTTCAGGGAACTCCAGCCCATATTCTTTACCAGAGCCTTGGCTACTCTTCAGATAAACAGCCTCCAAATAGTTCACCAGTCACCCCGGCCGTTGCCAGGCTAAGGCTTTCATTTCCTCTCCATGGCATTTTTCCCAAAGTAGCTGAGCCTTTTGTGTTTTGAGGAAAGTTTTCATAAAGCAAAAATATGCCCCCAAAGCACAACAGATTGTTATTTTGTTCATTTTATTGAAGCGCCAGCTGCCAACTACATCTCTCTGTCTTTTATTCTCTGCCGTGTGTCAGAGTAGAAAACTAATGACACTGCTCAAAATTAATCATAAGACAAAGGCATAAATGGACGTTCTAGGGCATGCGAGAAAGCACCTACCGCTTTGCTGGGCAGATGTAGACGTCGCTGCTCTGAAATGAAGCAATAACCTTTCCAGTTATTGGCCCAGAACTGGAACAAATTTCTTAACATTCTATTCACTGCTACTTGCAGTGCCGTTAGCTCAGCTCCTTTGTGAGCATTTCAAAATCCTCTGAAGACAGTTTGATGCCAACCAAGCATGGTTTTGCTGGTTTGTTCACCCTGCTGGTATCTTATGCTATCTTGGTTTTCTATTACATTCATGATGCAGCTGTAACCCTGGTTAAACTCCAATTGGCCGACAAAGATTCAGTTGATTTCACAACACATTGAAAACAAGCATTTTGCTTATATCTTTTTTGTTACTACATGCCTTGACTATGATTATGAGATAAACTTCTAGTTTCCATGGATACAAATAACAACAAAGATTTTTTTCCCCCCAACATCAACGAATGGAGAACAGTTAACAAATAAATACATCCTGGTTTATAGCTAGTTATGTAGAGCTATTTACTATAAACTCCACAGTTTTTTTTTTATTTTAAATGTTTCAATTCATATTTTAATTCCAGAATTTGTAAGGTGGCTACTAGAAACACATATTTTCTCAACAGTATTATGTTATTTATATAGTTTTATACTTTGAGTGTATGTATGTATGTATGTATGTATGTATGTGGCAGCCTCTTAAGAAAAAAAAATTCGTTTGTCTGTTCGAAACCAAGGTAAAAACAGAACTGATCAAAAGGAACCTGAGCCTCTGGTCAGGAAGGGCACCTGAAAAAATGTTCAACATCCTTAATCATCAGGGAAATGCAAATCAAAACAACCCTGAGATTCCACCTCACACCAGTCAGAATGGCTAGGATCAAAAATTCAGGTGACAGCAGATGCTGGTGAGGATGTGGAGAAAGAGGAGAAAGAGGAACACTCCTCCATTGTTGGTGCGATTGCAAGCTTGTACAATCACTCTGGAAATCAGTCTGGAGGTTCCTCAGAAAATTGGACATAGTACTACCGGAGGATCCCGCAATACCTCTCCTGGGCATATATCCAGAAGATGTTCCAACTGGTAATAAGGACACATGCCCCACTATGTTCATAGCAGCCTTATTTATAGTAGCCAGAATCTGGAAAGAACCCAGATGTCCCTCAACAGAGGAATGGATACAGAAAATGTGGTGCATTTACACAATGGAGTACTACTTAGCTAATAAAAACAATGAATTTATGAAATTTCTAGACAAATGGATGAATCTGAAGGGTATCATCCTGAGTGAGGTAACCCAATCACAAAAGAACTCACATGATATGTACTCACTGATAAGTGAATATTAGCTCAGAAACTGAGAATACTCAAGATACAATTTGCAAAGCACATGAAACTCAGGAAGAATGAAGACCAAAATGTGGACACTTCTCCCCTTCTTAGAATTGGGAACAAAACACCCATGGAAGGAGATATAGAGACAAAGTTTGGAGCTGAGACGAAAGGAGGGACCATCCACAGACTGTTGCACCCGGGGATCCATCCCATAATCAGCCACCAAACGCAGACACTATTGCATACACCAGCAAGATTTTGCTGAAAGGACCCTGATATAGCTGTCTCTTGTAAGGCTATGCCAGTGCCTGGCAAACAGAGAAGTGGATGCTCATAGTCAGCTATTGGATGGAACACAGGGCCCCCAATGGAGGAGCTAGAGAAAGTACCCAAGGAGCTGAAGGGGTCTCCAACCCTATAGGTGGAACAACAATATGAACTAACCAATACCCCCAGAGCTCGTGTCCCTAGCTGCATATGTAGCAGAAGATGGCCTAGTCGGCCATCATTGGAAAGAGAGGCCCCTAGGTCTTGCAAACTTTATATGCCCCAGTACAGGGGAATGCCAGGGCTAAGAAGTGGGAGTGGGTGTGTAGGGTAGTGGGGGGGCGGTATGAGGGACTTTCGGGATAGCATTTGAAATGTAAATGAAGAAAATACCTATTAAAAATTGAGAAAAAAAGAAAAAGAAAAAAAATTATTATCTTATATTTGTAATGGTGATTTATATATTTTTACATTTTAATTCTGTTTATTATTTTTGTTTACTACTACTACTATTATTATTATTACTATTATTACTTTGTGTGTGGGTGTAGATTTGGTTGCATTATATTGGGTATGTGTGAGGAGAGTCAGAGGACAATTTGCAGGAGGCAATTCTTTCCCTCCACTATGTGGGTCATAGGAATTGAATTCAGATAATTAAACTTGGCACCCACTGAGCTACAATACCAGTGCTTTAAAATATTTTGAATGGTGTAATATTTGTTGCCAGTAACAACCTTTCTCTAACTCTAATGGTAAGCTCAGATGCAGTCTGCACAATACAAGCCCCAGTGGATAAAGACAGAAGTGTGTATGGGATGGGAGGGGGATATTGATAACTTGCATTGACGGTAGACATGTCAGTAGCAGATGCTGTCTGTATCAGGGGAAATTTGAGTCCAGGTAACTAGTTTTCTGTTTTTCTTTTCAAATTTTATGAAGACATATTGATTTTACATGTTAGTGGAGTTCACGGTAGTTTTCTCTATATATGTTCGTGTGTGTGTGTGTGTGTGTGTGTGTGTGTGTGTGTGTGTGTGTTTGTATATATATTTATACCAATAAACCCTTCTTCAT
Source organism: Mus minutoides (assembly GCA_902729485.2). Classification (NCBI taxonomy): domain Eukaryota; kingdom Metazoa; phylum Chordata; class Mammalia; order Rodentia; family Muridae; genus Mus; species Mus minutoides. The sequence goes on from LR749749.1 coordinate 325,529, forward strand.
TCATCATCAGTGCCCAGCCCAGTCCCTAGCTAGAAATCACAGTTCTATCTTCAGTATGACTTTGCGTTTATACCACACAGGATGGAGCACAGGTGACATTTTTCTTTCTGTGCTGCATTTCTTTCTGTAATATTGGTTCCCCAGTTGCTTTAGGGTTTTATCCTTGTTTATGGCTATGTGCTCCATGGTGCTATACTTTCCTTGCTTGCATATCTGGTGGTGAGCCATTACGCTAGTTCCCTACTTTTGCTCTTGTGACTAGTACCCCAGTAGACCTGAGCATGCAGGTATGACTTCCCTGAGTTCATTTTCTCTGAATGCATACCCAGGGGTCAGCTAACTGCATCATGTGGACATCCCTACTTTTTACTTATTAAGAACAGCCATGCTGTTCTCTGCTGTCAAGATTCACCTGCAGAGAAGTTAAACTCAAGTTCTATAGGTTGTGACAGGAGCTGAAATGTCCAGAAATAACAAGACCCTTTCTTTCCTGAGCAAGGTAAGGAAAATGCTCCCACAGAAGAGCATGTTTAACTGTTAGCTCTAACCGTTATGAGTAAAAGCCAGTGATTGTCAGTATTTTCCAAAGTTTGGTGCTGAACCCACAACACTGAGAACTTGAATTCATTTCCTTGTTACTATTTCAGTAAATATACATTCAGCTCTTAATAGTGGCTCCAAAGCAGGCTTTAAGTTGGGCAAATTACAAAACTGAATACTCCTTCTTAGAATGGTTTCCAGATCCTGCAATTCAGGTTCTAATCCAACACATTATATCAGTATTTTAGCCTCCATATGTTTTAATAACCATGTAGAATTACCATGCAACCCTTTAATTCAACTTATTGGACAAATGTGGTACGCAAAGTTCAAGAATGTAGCCTCTGGTCACAATCATGTCTACAGCAGAAATGCAGTCATCTGCACATTATAATTCCAGTTGATGGAATTTTCTATTACAGTTTCAGGCTATTTTAATGTTTCCCATTTTCGACTCTAGTTTGAGATCCTCAGGTAACATTGAATTATCCATTACTTGAGTTTAAATGGCTCTTTCACTTTCCAAGCTACATAAGAGTCTGTTTTTCTTCTAAGTCCATGACTCACACATTCAATATGTCTAGATCATTTTATAATGAGAAGAACATCATTTTTTCTTGTTTTAGTCCAGATTTATCTGCCTCGCATAGAATCAAACATTGAGTAAGGTCTGCTACATGTCCATTAACTTCAGTTTTACATTAAATATGAATTATTGTGGAGATCACCACAGAGAACATACCAAAATCCACAGTCATAGTTCTTGTCTGGACCCATCTGGATGTGTCTGGATACACATCTCAAATTGTTTGCACAGGCAAGGTTTAGGTATGCTCTCATACATGAGGACTTACAGTGCTACCCTATACAGCTTTACAATATACGTCTCAAAAATAGCATATGTTTATAGAACTTGACATCTCATTTTAATTGCTTGTAAAAGTGTGGATTAATTAGACCTCCTTTATGAGAATGCTGCTTTCTCACTGAAGCTACTTCTATCTTTACTGTGTCCCCTTTCGAACTAAAGAGATAAGGCAAGTAGCCCCAGTTAAAACTCCTCCCTAACTAATAGGAGTAATGAAGATTGGGCAGTAGCCATCAGACTGACATGTGAATGGACTTCCAGCTTGTCATTCAGACAAGTCCCCTACCTTCCCTTCACTGAGTACATGGGAGGTCCTTCTCAAGGAAGTCTATCTGGAATGAGTCAAACTGAACATTGGAGCTCAAGTTAAACAAAGCATGGGATTGGTATGATGTGGGACAAGGGCATGTGTCAGCATGCCTTGCCTCCTTTTCATATCACATCTACAGACCATATCATATCATATCATATCATATCATATCATATCATATCATATCATATCTACAGAGGTGCTCCCTCCAGACATCAACCATTGGTCCCCTGGGCCTCCTAGATTACACAGTGTGAATATTCACTCGTCTATTTCTCTTTTCCAATTCTAATTCTCCCATTGAGTGCCTTGACATGTCCTGTGCTCCACCTAGGCATCTCCTGATACAAAGTAATAATGGCTCAACCTACAGTTTCTTTTGATTCTTCAAGTAGGAAACCCAGAAGTTCCCCGAATGAGGATAACTTCATGGCAGGAAGGAGTGAGCTTTAATTAGTTGCCACTACCATGAAGGGACATAGATGCGTGTAGGGGGTGTTGAAAACAGGATTTAGATGAGTTTAAAACATGGGTAGAGATTTCCATGCTTGGTTATGACTGATTTTATATTGGCACCAAAATTGAATCAAATTCGCCATATGAAAATATTTTTCTACTGATGTTCCTTAATAGTCCTTATGAAAAATTAACATTTTTATATTAATGTATTCTATTCTTTTATAAACTAAGAATCATTTTATAATTGGTCAAATGCATGTATTCTCTTGAGGTCTTAATTTTGATGAAGAAGTTTTTCCTTTATTATTTGACAAAAACAAGAAACAGCCCGAAGAATCAGCCTGGTTATTAAATTTTCTTAACTCTCCCTCCTATTCTCTCTTTATCTTTTTGGGTTTTTTTTTTTTTTTTGAGAATAAAGCCGGGCCTTGTAAATGCTAGATAATTAGTTCACTACTTATCTATACCTCTGCCATTTTATTTTATTTTATTTTATTTTATTTTATTTTATTTTATTGAGACAAAGTCTTACCATAAGCTCAAGCTAGCCTTGAACATGCATAGACCAGGCAGGCCTTGAACTCTTATATCTTCCTGCCAGTAGATTCAGAGTACTGTGATTATAGGCCTGCTCCACCTTGCCTAGCTCCGATTATCACGTTCTTAATCCCTAAAAGGTTTAAGGGAAACAGGTAGCATGTCCTCCCACACAGATTTACTTCTTGTTTTAAATCTCATTCACGACTGTACTGTTTCTTGAGCACAGGTAATCTGAAAGACAAGAAATTAGAAGTGACACCCTCCCTTAAGGAGCATATTATTTTGAAGAAAGTAAGACTTAGACAATTATAAGCTGATTAGAAGATTCAATGTGATAGATATACCCAGGTTGTTTCCAAGTGTAAAGAGGAACATGGAATTGCTGCAGGGATAGGCCAGAGTTCCTAGATTAGCAAAGCTAATTTCTAAAGAATGCATAGACATTTCCAGGCACGGAAGACAGGGGCGTGGTGTTTAGGCAGAAGGAGCAGCGTGAACAGCAACATAAACCTGAAAAACAACATGCTTCGTAAAAGAAAATATTAGCAATCTGGGGTTGCCACAGCATAAATTTTAAACTTGGAGCAAGAAGACTGGAAAGGCCATGTAAGCTAAATGACGAGCCTAGAATGCATGCTATAGGCATGTAAGCTAAATGACGAGCCTAGAATGCATGCTATAGGCATGTAAGCTAAATGACGAGCCTAGAATGCATGCTATAGGTGCCAGGGAGTCACTGCAAGGGATTTGTATCAAGGAGTAAGATGGCTGAATTTATATGTGAGAAACATCCCTGAGGGCTGTGTGCAAGGTGGGTCCAACGGATGGAACTCAGGAGGCAAGGAGACAGACAAACAGTGCTGCCGAGGCTGCATGAGGGCCGCAGCAGATGAGTGAGAGGCAGTAAGAGCGATTGACAGCAAGGCTGAGCGGGTGCGCAGGCAGAAGTGCATGCTGGGGTGGGCAACGGGGCTTTAAGTCGAAGACTGATGTTTCTCAATGACCATCATTAAAGGTGAGATGGCACACTCGGGTGGCTGCACCAGAGGAAGATGCAAGGCTTGGTGTGGGACGTGTCACCGAGCTGTGCACACAGCTTATGTTGCTATTCTTGCTGATGCAGTTGCTCTGTTCACTGGTTTTAAAAAATAGCCATGTTTATTGTTTCCTACATATATGAATTCTGCATAGTTTTCTAAGATGTACAGTTGACAGAAACACTTAAAAGTTTACTTGCAGATTAATATTTGTAAAGGTAAAGAGACATGATTTAAGCGACAGCACAAGTTATTTTTATTATTATAACTACAAAAATCACAAGTATGATTTTATATTGTTCTTAAAGCTGATGCCATAGGGACTAGAGAGAGCGCACATGCTAATGACACTTGTTGTGCAAACATGAAGACCTGAGATCTCCAGCACCCACAGAAGTCAGGCATGGCTGCACACACACACACACACACACACACACACACACACACACACACATGAATGCATGCATGCACGCATGCACTCACACACTTGTACCACTGTGGAGACCAGCAGATCTTGTGAGTTCACTGGCCAGCCAACCTAGCCAAAATGGCAAACTTTGAGTTCGCTAAGAGGTCTTGTCTCAAGGCAGTAAGGCTTAGAGACATGGAAGAAAATATCCTGCGATGGCCTTCACAAACACAGGCATGTGCATGCACAGCTGTACACACACACTCACACTCACACTCACACACACACACACACACACACACACACACACTCACACACTCTCTCTCATACACACACATAAAGAGAAAGAGAGAACAAATAACTCACTGTTCCATGCCAACAGAGACTTCATTATCAGTCCTTTCTGCCTAAGAGAAACCCTTAAGAAATGCCAAAGTATCCGCCCTTTATACGTTAAGATTTTTCATATAAACTTAACAAAGCATTTCAAATTTAGATATATCAAGACATGAGAAAATAAGTTTATGTTTTCTTCAGTTCAAAAGAAGCATGCTTTCTGGACTGAAAATGTTGCCCCAGATCCACGCATGTGCCTGAGTGCCCTCTGTGGCCTTCACCTCCCAAAGACCCTTTGAACTGCACATGTCTGTAACTATGCCCTTTCTCTTTCTCTGAGATATCTCTGGCTGAGTTTCCTATAGAGTTGATGATGGTTCTGTTTACTGAGAGTTTGAATCTTGAAGAAACTATGGTAACTACAGGAGAACATGAAGAAAACAAAACAAACAAACAAAACAAACAAACAAACAAACAAAAACATTGACTCATTCCTGCCGTCCCAACTCAAGATCTTCAAATGTTAAAAAGACTGAAATGTTCAAGACATAAACCAAATAAAAATATAAAAAGTTTTACAAATATCTTAAGGTGTTATAAATATAAATATCATCTTTGGGCATGCATACACAGAGAGAGACACATATATACACACAATTGCCTCAGGACTTTCCTTTTGGATTATTCCCCTGTTTTCTTTCCCCTGTGGTTTACTCTGACAGAAAGATGATTACAGCTTCCACAAGAAAGAGTTTTCAGGCCAGTTTGATGACACTGATAAGCGTTAGTGATCAGCAAAGGCCAGCAAGAAAACAGTATGTGTCTTAAAATCACAGGCTAAAAAAATCCTAGCTTTATTGTCCCCTAAAGTATCTAGCCTCTTCTGTAATTTTTCTATTTTCTTCTGTAAATAATAATTATAACACACCCACACAAGTTTACACATCTTGCCTTGTGTGCTCTTCATAGCTATTAAAGTTGATACATTGGAGTTTCTTATAAATTGCTTGCAGCATTCTGTATCAGTAGCAGGAGAATGATGATGAGATATGGCACACTGAGCATGTCCCTGTACTGGGATAGAGATTGCTGGCAAAGCAATTCAAGTAAGAAGAGTTTATTTTAGTTTAATGTTTAAGAGCAGTTTACTGTCATAATGTCAGGGAGGGCATGGCAGCTGGAACTAAGCTAGCTGGTCACATGACTTAGAGAGTGGAAGAACAAGATGGGAAGTGGTCATAAAATGTCAAGTTGTGCCCAGGGTGTTTGACTTCTACTACCAAGGTTCCTCCTCCCAAAGGGTGTACAGCCTTCCTCAAAGGGCACCAGTGTGTGGGCCAAATGCCTAAATACATGAGCCTGTCAGGTATCACACCACACTTGACTGTCTCTGACACCTGCTCATCTTGGCGTTACCCTCCTCCAGGGTTCTGCTCTGAGCAAGCCTTCTGCCTTAGCATTTTGACCATAAATGGCCATGTAACTCCATTACTATAGAACTAGGTACTGGCACTCTTTGTTGAACTTTCAGTTCTCACCCCCCTGATTGCAACTGGGAAGTAATCCAGGATGTTCCTGACACTTTCCAGTGGCACCATTGAAAGAACTTTCATAACTCCGAAATCTGAAGCCCGCAGTGGGGGTGCCTGTCTTCTCTCTCCATTCTTCTCTTCCCCGGCGTTTGGAGATAGCAAGAGGACATTCCAGATGTCCAACCACAGATCTAGAGTCCTAGTGAAGAAGTCAGCTCCAAGGTGAGGAGCGTGGAGGATGCTACAGAATTCTTCATCAGAACCTCTAGCGTTCTCAAGAAGGGACATCTGTGGGGGTGGCCTGAGGAACCTATAAATCAGGACCTACAACTGTCACATGTCATTTCCCTGGTCATACTCCATTCCCTCTTCTTCAGCATCCTGCATCTGCTGGCACCACGCTGTTCGTTCAATGCACATGGCGTGTTGAGCAAGCCAGAGAGTGCTGCCTGTCAGTGTACCTGGAAGAAAATTTGGAATGGTGGCTTCCTGTTTTTTTCTGCCTTAAAGGAGGCAGAGGCAGGCGGATTTCTGAGTTCGAGGCCAGCCTGGTCTACAGAGTGAGTTCCAGGACGGCCAAGGCTACACAGAGAAACCCTGTCTCGAAAAACAAACAAACAAAAAAAAGAAAGACAAGTCGGCCCACTAGACTTCCCTGTGGGCTTCATTCTGAGCACACCAAAAGAAAGACACTCCCAGTCAAAAATCCTGTCACAGCAGGAGGAATCTAAAACAGACTTTGCACTTGATTCAGCTCACAGGAGGCTACATTCTACCCCACCCTGGAGGGAACTGCTCCCGTTAATGCTGTTGCTTATAGATGTGCATTTCCTAGGTCTTACCTTACCTAATTTCCATCGTCCTTTCTGTCTAAAATGTAGGTTTCTGAGGATTTTCAGCCAAAACCAAATCCCATTAGTAATAGGTCTTGACCAGAAAATATCAGTTTTAACTATTGTACTCTACAGGTAACCGACACAATTTTTTCACACTATAATATAATCTTCTCTCGTTTATGTTTTACTCCTTCACAGTGTGTGAATCCCTTGAATAAGAACTGTTTGCTTTGACTCTTATGTAGCAAGAACCATCCTTGCCAAGGGCTTGATGCTCAGGTCTTATTGATTAAAGTAAACTGCCCTTCTGAGAGTGTTTAACCCTGGAACGGTTCATGTTCATAGTTATTCTTCTAATATTTAGACTGAATTTTTCCAATAACCTATATTTTCCAAACCGGAATATGCATTTATTAAACAGCTGGTTGAAATTAAAGACACAATATATAGCCATAAGTAGGAACCAAGTTAACTCATATGAGAGCACTAAACTTTAAAGTTCGTGTTTTTACCAAGCAAAATAATTGATCAAACAAATATTTTCTCATGGAGTACGATATTTCAGAAAAGTTTTATAATAAAATATTTTACTACCATGATATTATTTTTAAAACAGGGAGGGAGAGCTGGAATATTTATTATTCTAGGTTAAATTTTATGTCTCTGTACCACAACTGCAATTCTATGTAATATAATTTTTCCACAGCAATAAAATAAAATAAAAAGGATTAGCCTTAAGAAAACACATTTTAACATTGTTTAAACATCTTTATCATATTTTGGCAAATCAATGGCAAAGGTTTGGAAGTAGTTTTCATAAATATTGAATAAATCAACTCTAAATCAACAACGTCGCGATGGTTTGTAGGTGTGGAGGCCACACATCACTATTTGGTCTGGGATAGTCTCTGGGCGTACGCTCACACTCTTGGAACCGCTATTCATACAGCTCATTTCATTCTCACAAAAGATCCTAGTTTGGGCAATAAAATTATAAGGTTACCCAGTTTACAGGCTGTCCACACAGAGAGGAAAAAGAGAGCAGTGTGACATTTAAATGTCCCCAGTAGGGATTAAAAAATCTTCTGACTTTTATCCACTGTATAATCGTGTAGTTTAGATGTCCACTATGAAATATATTCATATATTATGAAATAATCACCTCACCACAATCAAACCAATTAAGAACCCATCATCTCATATAGATACATCTGTGTCTTCCTTTCCTTTTTTACTGTTGTGACAAGAAGACGGAAAAGCTCTAGTACGGTCTTGTTTCCTGCAGACTCTATGCCATGCTAAGATCTCCAAACCTTAGAGTTTATCTTGCATGATGTAAAAATTTGATCTTTGTGACTTCTTTGTTTATTTGCACTTTGATCTTCTCCATAGAAAGCATCACTCTACTCTCTGAGGCTGAACATTTCAAAATCCATATATGTACAAGATCATACAAGTATTTGTGTTTCTGGGTTGATGCATTAAATGACCAACATCATATTGTCACAAATTACAAGTATTTCCTTGTATGAAATTGTGAAATTTCCTTGCATGTGTTTACCATTTTTAACTTAAATTCAAGTAATTTGTATGGCTGTATATATATGAAGTCAGAACACTGGATCACACAGTAGATGTATTCTTTAACTTTTTATTTGTATGTGAAAATTCTGAGAATCTTTACTGACATACCCCATTGTATGTTTTTATAATTTTCCCAAATACAGCATTTGAAGAAAGTAAACAAAATGAAGGCAAATGAGATATTCTAGATATCCTTGCTGATCCAAAACTGGCCTCCTCTGTGCTGTCATCAAAATATCTTCCCCAATATCAGAATTCATCACATATAACAAATGATAAACAGATAATTTTGTAAGAACTTTCATTATCTTGCCAATTGACTTATCGAAAAGACATACATATTTTATGCCAACTCACTTGCAAAAGCTCAGTATAACTACATTCACTAATTTAAAAAGCAAAAGGAAAACAAACAAACATAAAACAATTTTGGGGTAATGGGATGCCTCAGCAGGTAAAGGTTCTTGTTGTGTATTCCTGACAATGTGAATTTCATTTTCCAGACCCTGTGTAAAGGCAGGAGAGTACCAATACACAAGGCAGCACACTCTGACTGACACAGTTGTACTCTTACAGAGGCATGTGTAAATACACACATAGTCATATACACTCAACAATGGTGAATAAAATAAACTTTAAGAAGAAGTCAAGGCCAGCCTTGGGTACATGGACTGTCCGGAAAGGACACACGCAGAGATAAGTATTGTCTTCAATAGGAAAAGCAACCACAACTCTTGTCAGTAGCCTGTGGTGTTTAAGTTTCCATGGGGCCCTTTTGGCCAACAACTCAATGGGATGTAATTTATTTCTAACACTGTAGGTTTTACCTGGTGACATATGATATCGAGTTGGGGTATGGTCACCCCTATTATGTGATTATTCCACAGATTCCTTTCATAGTCATATGTATTTTAGGGAGCTTCCATAGAAGTAATTTTCCATATATATTTTATCTTTTGTTTTGTTTTCTTTTTTCCTTGTATTGAGAATGCATTCTTTTCTTACACAACAGATTCAAATTACAGTTTCCACTCTCTCTATTCCTCCCAATTCCTCCCCACCTATGCTCCGGATCTTCTCCCTTTCTGTCTCTCATAAAAGGACAGGCTTCTAAAAAATAACAACCAAATGACAAATAAAATAAATATAATAAGGCGAAACAAATCGAAGCAGGACAAGGCAACCCAGCAAGAGGAAAAAAGGAGCAGCTAATAGAGTCAGAGACCCACTCATTTTCACAGTCAGGAGTCCCATAAAAATGCTAAGCCAATACCTAAAATATGTGTGTAGAGGACCTGATGCAGACCTGGGTAGGCCCTGTGCTTGCTGTTTCAGACTGTGAGTTTATAGGCACCTTGCTTAGTTGATTTCCTGATGTCCCCCATTCCCTCTGGCTCTTACAATCCTTCCACCCCCTATTCTGTGGGGTGCCCTGAGCTCTCAGGGGAGGAATCTGATGGAGACACCTGTAATTTTCGACCTTCTCTCCCAACTAATGTCTGGTTGTGTGTCTCCGAATCTGCTCCCATCTGCTGCTGGAGGAAGCCACTCTGTTGTTGACAGGATTAGGCACTGATCTATGAGTATAGCAGAATGTCATTAGGAATTATTTCATTGACCATTTAAGACCAGAAGTGCTCGATTTTACTCTAGCTCTCTGGGCTATCTAGTCTCTGGTTTTTGGTTACTCAAGCAATGTCAGGTATGGGGTCCTTCCCATGGAATGGGCCTTACGTCAAATCAGACACTAGCTGGTGACTCCCACATGTTTTGTGCCACCATTGCCCTAGCCTATTCTTCAGGCAGGACAAAGAATAGGTAAAAGGTTTTGTGGGTGGATTAATGTCCATGCTCCTTTTCCAGTAGCTTACAGAGTACCGTCCCACACCAAACAGACTGAAACATGCCGGTGAGGGGTTCATGTAGGCTCCAGATCTACTTCTCCTAGGCAATGTCGTCCCCACCCTCTCAGTCCCCCACCCCACCCCACCCCAACCCCAAAAGCTGCTGTCAGATTTTGGAAAGTGGGTTTTTGTCTTAGCAACAGCCTGGGTTGTTTGGGGGATTTCCATGGGACCCCTTAGCCAACAACACAATTAATGTACCCTAGTCCCACCACTGGCTCTTTCAGACTGTGAGTTCTGAATTCTCCCAACTAATGTCTGGTTGTGTGTCTCTGAATCTGCTCCCATCTGCTGCTGGAGGAAGCCCCTCTGTTGTTGACAGGATAAGGCACTGATCTATGAGTATAGCAGAATGTCATTAGGCACTTAACTGATAGAGGGCTGGTACAAGAGGTGGCCACTTGAGACTCAGTATCCCCCGTGAGTGGGAGTCCTCATTTTAAGATCACCTTTATAGATTCCAGGAAATTTCCACTGCACTAGCTTGGCATACCACTCCCCAATTCCTCCCCCTGCCCCCAGTTTCAGCTGTCTTCCTCCAAACTCTCTCCCTCCATCCCATCTCCCCCCCCCACCTGATCCTACCCTTGATCTTGTCCCCAAACACCCCATCCCCCACAGTCTGGCCATAAAAAAAAATCTATTCTATCTCTCCCTCCCAGGGAGATCCCTATGTCACCACTGGACCCTTCCTATCTACTAATTTCTCTGGTCTATGGATTGTAGCTTGGTTATCCCTCTCCTAATGGCTAATATTCCCTTATAAGTGAGCACATAGTATGTTATACTTTCTGGTTCTGAGTTACCTTGCTCAGGCTGATTTTTGTTCCTACTTCTATCCATTTGCCTGCAAATTCCGTGATGTCATTCTTTTTTAACAGCTGAGCAGTGCTCCATTGTGTAAAGACACTATATTACCTTTATCTATTCTTCTGTTAAGGGACATCTAGGTTGTTTCCCACTTCTGGCAATTGTGATGAAAGCCTCACTGAGCATGGTGGAGTAAGCATCCTCCTGGTAGGATGAGAGTCCTTTAGTATCTGTCCAAGAATAGTATAGCTGGCTCTTGAGGGAGATGGATTCCTAACATTCTGAGGAACCACCATATTGATTTCCATAGCGCCTGTACAAGTCAGCACTGCCACAAGCAATGGAGGAGTGTTCCCAGTGCTCCATCCTCTTGCCATCATGAGCTGTCATTGGTGTTATTGATCTTAGCCATTCTTACAGGTGTAAGACGGAATCTCAAAGTAATTTTGATTTGCATATCCCTGATAGCTAAGGACACGGAACATTTTTAAAAGTGTTTCTCAGCCATTTGAGATTCCTCTATTGAGAATTCTCTGTTTAGATTGGTGACCCATTTTTAATATGGATATTTTGGTTTTTAACATCTAGTTTCTTGAGTTATTTACATACTTTGAATGTTAGTCCTCTCTCAGAAGCAGAGTTTGTAAAAATCTTTTCCTGTTCTGTAGGCTACTGCTTTGTCCAATTTGTGGTGTTCTTTGCCTTCCAGAAGCTTTCCAGGTTTTATAGTGGCTGTACATGTTCACTCTCTCGCCAACAATGGATGGATGTTCCCCATACTCTTCATCCTCACAAGCATCACCTGTCATTTACTTTGTTCATTGTAGCCATTCTGATGGTGTACGGTGAAATAACAAACTATCCTTAATTTGCATTTCCCTAATGAGTAAGAATGTTGACCATTTTTAAGTGTTTCTCCAGCATTTTTGTTTCAACTTTGGAGAACTTTTTGCTTAGTTCTGTTCCTCATTACAATTGGGTTTTTGTTTTCTTAAGCTTCAGTTTCTTTTTTTATTTATGTATTCTAAATACCAGCCGTCTATCAGTTAAGTGCTTGGTAAGGATATTTTCCCTTTCTATAGGTTTCTGCTTTCTACAAATGATGCTTTCTTGTCCTCAGAAGCTTTTCAGTTTCATGAGGTCCCATTAATGAATTGTTGATCATAGTGCCTGTGCTTGTTCAGAAATCTTTTCCTCTGCTCTGAGTTCCAGGCTATTCCTCACTTTAGCTTCTATCGGGTTTAGTGTATCTGGTTTTATGTTGAGATCTTTGATCTGTTTGGAGTTAATTTTTTTGCAGGGTGACCAGTATAGGTCTATTTGGATTCTTCTATATGCAGCCATCTAGTTTGACATGTGCCATTTGTTGAAGACTCTGATTTTTCTCTACTGTGCATTTTGGCTTCTTTGTGGGGGAAAAAAGGATGGGGGGAGTCTCCATAGATGTGTGAACATATGTGAGATCTTCAATTCAATTCCATTGATCAATGTGTCTGTCTCATGCCAGTGCTAATTATTTTTCTTGCTAGAGCTCTATAGTATAACTTGAGTGCTGGGATGCTGCTACTTCCTGCAGATCCTTTATTATCCAGGATTGTCTTACATGAAGGTGAAGATTGTTTGTTTGTTTGTTTGTTTGTTTGTTTGTTTGTTTGTTTTTTAATTCTGGGAAGTGTTGTATTGAAATTTTAATGGGAATGACACAGGAAATGAAGATATTTGAATCCATCTACAGCTAGTATTTTCAGTATAAAATGAGTCAGCGGTAAGAGGATATTGCAGTTATTGGCAAGGGTTTCATGAATCAGAAGAAAAAGCTTGTTGAGCCATGAGCCCAGTAAGGTAAAGAAATACATGGATAAACTAATACAAATTACTAACTACCAACTAAGTAACAAAGAATGACAAGCAAAGGGGCGCTTAGCTTAGAATCCACAGCCTGTGCTGGAGACTTTCCTAGTGTACACTAGATATCTGAACCTGAAATTTTAATTATCCTCTTTCAACTCCAGCTCTTCCATCTATGTAGTAAGGATAGAAATAAAAATATACAATGTTCTGATTATAATTATGAGTATAGAGTGATGCATAGCTTCTGATGTTACTAGGACAATCTCGACAGCAAACTCCCCTGGCCTCTGACTCTTACTGCCTTTTTGCCTCATCTTCTGAAATGTTCCTTGACCTGTAGGTTTGGGAGTGTTTTATACATACATCCATGTGGACTGGGTGTCACAACTCTGAAATTTGATTGGTTGTGGCTTTCTATAAGTCTCTAAGAGGGGAAAGGGAAAAGAGTGATGATGTAATTATATCAAATAAAAGAACAAAACCTTTTTAAAAAGAAATGGCATTACAATTTTAAATATGAGATTATATATTTCTATAAAATTTTCTATGACAAGGACTTTTTATGGTTATTGTCAGTTTGGATCCCTAGTTTCTTTAGTTTTTTTCCATTATGAAATCACAGTCAATATAATTTCATCTTAAGGAAAATAAACCTGTTCATTAGTTTCAGACCACTGTGAAGTGTTACGCCTGTGTACTTATTTCTTTCACACATACTTTTAAGAAATGAGTCTTTTTTGCTAATCTCTCCTCATCTTCCCCTTAATTCTCTATTATCTGGCTTCTCTCCCATTACATCATTGCAAATGATCTCCCTCAAACTGTCCATATTACTGACTGTTCATACTTCATATAAACCATTTTTCAATATTGTATATGTTGATGTGTTTGGTTGGTTTTGTGGTGCTGGAGATTCAGCTGGACAGGCAAGTACTCTACCAAACAGACCTCTACCCTCTCTATTGTCCTTGTTTGATATATCTTCCTCTCTCCCTCCCTTCCTCTCTCCCTCCCTCACATTTCCCCTGCCTCTCCACCTCTCTTTTCTTCTGTAAGAAATCTATAATGGTTTTCTGCATCAGATTGCTACATTTTGCTACCGCGCTTCCTCTTTAATCTGTATAAAGTTTATGTTCTCAAATTTCATCCTTGGCTGCATATTTCAGCTATGCCATGCTCACTTTTGAACTTAGAGATTTGTATTGATACCACAGATGCTTCATATGTATTATTTCATCACAGGCACTTCTTAAAGCTTCTGAAACTCATACACTATGTGTGTGCCATTAATGTGCATTTGGAATCTATAGTGTGCCAGGTGTTAGCTTGGAGGAAGTGGCAGAAATGAGATGAGGAAACAACAAAAGCCAAGCTCTCTGCTTTCATTTGCTTGGGTGTTTTCCAGGGATTTCAAAGTTCAGTCTGTTCAGAAGTGAGCTGAAACAGCTCCTTCTACAATCAGCCCTGTCTTCTGTGTTCTATATCCAAGCACATGCACTCCACCTCCCAGAGACTCAGATGGAAATATCAAAGTAAATGTAGACTCCGTCCTTGCTACTCACATAGTCAGTGTGTCCATCCATGTGCCTGGTGAGAATCCTCTCAAGTCCAGCCCTTTGATTCCAGCTTCGTGTATAATTCAGGATTGCCCGAACCAGTCTTGGCCAGCTCTCAGTGTAATTATCCACACTTCGTCTAAATCCTTCTTTCCAAATTTACACCTTAAGTGAGTTGCTTCATCACTCCAAGCCTTTCCCAACCTAGAAATAGGCCTGTTGCTCCTCACTTACCATGTAAGGACTACAGTGGCCTTTCTTTGTCTGAGCATCATCTTCTCTAACTTTTCTTTTGTCTTAACATGGTACAAATAACTAAAGTTCACTGTTCACAATAGTGTTTCCATGTTTTATGTGCACATGGCCTCTTAGCATAAAATGGCCTGTTACCTTCTTAACAACCTGGCATTTGATTTGTAATACTAACTGTATGCCCTTGCTTTCACTGCAAACCCTCCTCACCCCTGACTTTGGGCATGAAGAATACTTGTTCTCTTGCCTCTTTTACAAATCCTACATGGTGTCCTCACATGTATGCTGCTATCTAGTGCTGGGAAAAGACTCTTTCTCCTTCATTTTCCGCTCTTCCTTCATTCATAGATAATCCTCATCCTTAATTGCCCAGTAGAGCTCAGAGCATATAAGCTGCAAAATTCCAGAAGTCTGGAAATTTAAGTTTCATCTACTTCAACATTGCATTTAATTGCAGAGCCGATAAGAATCTAACCTATTCAAGACTTAATTAAATTATTTTAACTTGGCCCCAGGACAAGGAGAGATGAGTACTAAGGTCATGGATGAGTACTGAGGGCTTGTGCCTATGATCAGAAAGAACACATTGGCCTAAGATTTACATGGAAAGTCACTGTATCCACAAGACAACTCATTTTCACTCCACAGAGACACATTAGCTACAGGACCTGACAGGAATGTGCTATATGCTAGTTATTGTTGTTGTAGAGCATTTTGGTTTGCTTTAATTTACATTCTTTGTCATGTTGGTGTTTTGCTTCATGTATGTCGGGCACCGTGTGTATGTCTGATGCCCATGGAGGCCAGAAGAGAGCGTGGGAGACCCTGAAGTTAGAGTTACAGTTTGAGCCCTGATATGGGTGCCTAGTTATCTAATCTTTAATTTAAAACCTTATGAGCCTAAAAATATCTGGGGGTTGTTTTCAAATTTTTAATCTCCTTTATCTTTAACATCTAAACATAGACTGTTTTTTTCTCTCCCAAATACAATGATACCAGATACCTAAAATTATTGCAATTTTTTCATATTTCAGGTTTTTATAAGAAAAATAAATGAACTTAAATCATTTATCTGGAAAAAATAATGTTTCAGATCTAAGGATAAGAATGATATTAATGGCATAAAAATCTTTTTTCAAATGGAAAATTGTCTGATTTTTCTTCTCTAAGAATGAGACCCCCTAATTGGTTGTCTACTACCAAGTAGTCATCCCTAAAGACATATAAATAGAAGCCACACAAAAGTGATTCATCAGGTTCTATTTATATATGCATTTATAAATATGCAACATATGTAACAATAATACTAAGAGGAAAAAGAGGCCATGGGTTTTAGAGGGAGGGAGGAGGAATGGCTTTGGAGGGATAGGAGGATGTAGAGAGAGGGGAGAAAATGCATAATTTGTAATTTAAAATAAATTATGTGATTTGTTTAAATTTAAAACAAAACAAATTTTACAGTACATATTTGCAAATAAAAATATTAAATCTGTTATAAAGACATATTAAACATAAAAATCAGCAAAACTTGAAAATTATTCAACAATATTTAATTCTTTATTATTTTACCTATAAATTTGTACCTTTTACCTTATGCAATTATTTTTTCTAGATTTCTTGTTGACTCACAAACATTTGAAACATTGAGGAGACTCACTGTTGAAATAAGGATATCATATTGTTGGTACTATAGCCATCATCAGGGCCCCAGCGAATCTGGTGAGAGAAAATAGAACTAATATACTTATCTGAGAATACTGTATGCAAATTAAATATTCATACAATAGTATATACCCTTAAATAATATATACCATATTGAAGACATAGCAAGGACTGTAACCAGTTTGTAATAATAATGCATAGAAAAATGATAATCTATAAAACTTCAAAGAATAACCTGAGATTCTAATTCCTCCCAGCAAAGTCATTCAACCAACTAATTCATGCTGTTTTTTTTTCCAGGCATTGTTGTAGGCAGAAAAGATTAGATATACTGATAATAGAGATCAAAATCATGGAGCAAAGGACAATAAAGTTAATCTCAAATTATCAATATAAAACTAGGAAGGAAAACTAGTTGAATTTTTATTTTTCTAAGATCACAATAGCATCAAGTTTGATTTGTCAAACATTAAATATTCTACGCATTTGGACTAAACATGTTTTTATTGGTACGAACAGAACATGAAAAGCTTGTCAATACTCATTATAACTTTTAAATGTCTTAAGGGAAAAGAAGCATGACAGGCCATTGCGTGAAGGAGGAATGATCTCACAAATCATGCTAAACAAGTACCCACATTTATGTTGGCGCCACAAACTAACTAGGATTTCTTCTCTTTTGTATTTTTCAAACATAGAAACAATGCTAAAACCATTTGCGCTAATATCTTCCCAGGCAGCTAAATTCTTTAGTCCTAGTGTTTCATAAAACTCTACACATTGGTGGCTCCGGTTTCTTGTCATCTCCATTTCAGCTAGTTGGAAGGAGAGAAAAACATGGACGTTTGTTTACACGGGTACTGATGAAAAGTGCCAAATGAGATTTCTGCGCATGCCCTATTGGCTAAATCTCTATCGCGTGGTTGCGCGGCAATAGAGTGTTGCCCATGAAGAAGTTAAACATCTGTATGTTAGTAACTGCCTGTCCTCTGTGGAAGAGCTTCGCATAGCGTGACGCCTGCTCAGAAGGGGAAGTGGGGCGTGTGAGCAATTGTTGGACTTTTAAAACCCGGCGGGTTTTTGTCTTGTTAGTTCTACAAGTAACAGATTGTGTCCCTGCTTCCTGGGGTTGGTGAAAATTTGAGATAACTCAGTAGGCTTACAGCAGGATCCAGCAGCTTTCTCTTTATTAAAAGCTAAGCATTAGCTATGAGAATTGGCAGAAAAATGAAGCCACTTAGGGAGAAAAAGTATCGACAAACAAGGGTTTCATCAAAAGTACCATGCACTACACAAATTCACATTTTATATGAAAAGTATTTTTTATAAAATCTGACTGGGTTTCCATAAGGCTTAACCCGAAGTCTGAGCAACAAGATAGGAATGCACGATATCAACCATGCCACCGTGAGCACAGCTATGACTCAGGCGGCATGCTGGGATTATCTATATCTTTATATCTCATAAATAATTATTTAGACACATATGTCAAGTTGAAAGTCACATCATGTCCCCCATTCTAATCTAGTGATCTCGTAACCGAAAGTCAAAAAGATGAGGTCAAACGATCTTCTTTCTTCGGGTGAAACTGAATAAGAAATCCTAGTTTGGGAGGATGCAGAGTCAAACGAGCTGCCAAGACTACTGTGCCTCTGTCACTAAGTCCCCAGAGCTCAGCCTTTCCCCTGCTGCTCCTGTGTACTGGAGTCTGAGCCTATCAATTTTAGTGTCATTCCAGAGTATGAACTGAAGGTCGGGCAAAGAGGTGGGATGCCCACATCCATATATTAGTTTCCAGCCAGATCATTCGGCTGCTTTCTGAAGAGTTTACTAAGGCACAGAGGTGCTAGCAAGCCCCTGTTTTCTCACGTGACCTCAGAAAGGATAGCCATGCTCATCACATTCCCAGTAATAAAAGCACAAGATCTGTGCAATCGGTTCTGAATGTTGGCAGGTGTCTGAGTTGGGGGTTTCTATTGTGACCAGACCATGGCAACTCCTATAAAGGAAAACATCTGATTGGGGCTGGCTTACAGGTCATCCGGTGAGTAGACCATCATCATGTCCGGAAGCATGGTTACATGCAGATAGACATGGTACTAGAGAAGTCACTTCTGGATCTTCAGGCATCAGGAAGAGAAAGTGATCCTGGGCTTGGCATGCACATTTGAAGCCTACTCAAAGCTCATCCCACTTCCTCCCACAAGGCCACACCTACTCCCGCAAGGCCACACCCACTTCAACAAGGCCACACCTCCAATCATGACATTCAATATGAGCTTATTATGCAGGCCTTTTTCATTCAGACCACCACAGTACGTTACTACATTTTCAGACAGTAACACAAAGGTAATAACGAGGCCACCTAAACTATGTAGCAATTCAGAGAAAACCTAATCAATGGAATCATGTCTTTCAGAAGGAAGAGAAAGACATGAGCCAGACAACCCAGAGGTAGAATGCAGAAAACTAATTACAAATGCACACAGCAAGAGCTGGAGTGATGGCAGAGGGGTAAAGAACATGCAGTGCTTTTCTAGAGGGTCCTATTTCTCTTCCCAACACCCACTCAGACAGGTCACAACTACCCATAACTATAGCTCTGGCTCACACTTGTACCTAGAATCACACAAAATAAATCATGTTTTAATTAAAAACACAGACTACAAATACTTACAAGATAGAGAGGCCTATAATGCGTGTGTGTGTGTGTGTGTGTGTGTGTGTGTGTGTGTGTGTGTGTGTGTGTGTGAGATACCTTGTTACTTGCAGTTTTAAAGTATAACATTAGAAATGCCTTGATAAGAACAAGACACATTAAAGAACAGGAACTGAGGCTTTCAGTTTGATGGGCCGCGTGTATTCAGCTTTGACAAGTAAAGCAACCCGTGGAAAAATCTAGGAATCCTACATAGAATGTCTTTAAAGATAAAATGCTAGACTAGTTGAAGAACTGCGAGTGTGTGAGCATGCTTTGGAATACCCAGTTTTGAGCTGGGATACTGTCCATATGACACATGACTTTCAAGACCTTGACTGTGCTAGCCACCTCGCCTAGCCTCCTGGCCTCTGAAATGAGAGCAACTTCATATGGATATCCTCTTAGAATACATCAAAACATGCCTGCCCTATGATAACCACTCAAATGTAGGTTCCTCCACTCCCTGGGAAATGAATCGAAATAGAGATCCTGGAAGAAATAAATCAATGTGAACTTGTTTTGAATGGAAAGAGTGACTTTGTCTGCCCTTCCTTCCCCTAAACAGTCTCTTTATACCCTAAAGAGTCTGCAGAGGAACAAATAATCTTAAATTGCATCAATTTTCTCCTTGACTTCCTGTGAATATAATACTGGAATAAGTCCTAAATCTTACAGTGTCCAAACCCGGAAATCATGTAAAATCATTCTAAGTACATATCCAAATGATTGGAGAGTAACCCCGGATAATCTCTCTGCTAGAATTCAAATCTCAGATGTGTTCTTCTTGGTTAACCTCCTTGAGAGCAAACTGCCCCAAGTATTTTTCTGAAGTGCCCGTCATTTTAACGTGTTATACATCCTAATTACTTATAAATGTTTATTTTTATAGCTTTTACAACTGGGACAGCCATAATGCTGTTTGCAATTCAAGTCCAAATTATCAAGTGATTGCTGACAACCCTGAAGGCTTACTTTTTAAATATAAGAGGGACAGAAAAATTCTCAATGTGGACCCAAAGGTAATTATGATTTATACTTATATATCTCTTCAAAATGTGTTGCATTTCTACCTAGTCAAAAAATTGCTTAAATGTTTAACGTCCTCGTGGTTTAGAAGTTTTGTATTTATTTTATAGCTTTGAGGTGAAAAACTGCTTTGACACATGGGCATTCGAAGAGAAAGAGAAGGAAGATGAGAAGGAAAAGAGGAGGAAGGGTGAGGGAGGGGGGAGGGAGGGCAGGCAGGCAGGCAAGCAATCCTCCAGAGTATGGCAGATTATAAAAAGAAGTTTAGGCAGGATTGAAGTAGACCTTCCAAA